>WYDI02031369.1:35998-56385 GCA_009867235.2 Psittacus erithacus
TGTGCATTTTTTCTTTGACCCTTTGCCTGCAAAGGAAAACAAACACCTCAAGAATGCTCTTGAGGTTTGCTCTACAGCTCCTCTCTAGCACTGGCTACAAGCCAGACTTCTAGGTGGGGCCTTATAACCCCAGGATGAACTAAGATAAATCCGTAGCACTAGCAAGGAGTTTGGAATGGAATACTGGCTTCCGCTTCAGAAAATGGCAAGCAAAAATAAAAATGGCTTCTTTATGGCTATATGCAAACCTGAGATCTGAAGTTATCCCCGATAACTATCTTGTACCAGTTGCTATAACTGGCACAGTCCTAGATATTAAGATACTTAGCACAGTGATGGATACAACATAAATACATTGCTTTTCCTACAAAATTATAACCTCTGGGGTGCGCTTCATGGACATCACACATGTTGGCACAGCCACGAGCATACAAGAAATTAGTTTCCTTCTTCTGACAGGTCTTTGATTTGTCTTTCACTGTGATTTGGCCCTCACAAATATTGCCATTAGGTGTTCCAAGCCATAAAAGCTTTATAGCACAAATGTTCAATTCCAGACAATCCTTTTCCCTGGTACACAATAATGATGAAATAAAGAGACTCCTCTAGTTCCTATGTAAAGACTAGGAAAGGAAAGCGAGCAGGGAAGAACTGCTTTTAACCAAGCAGAATTCCCCCAGAGGACTCATTCAAGTAGAAAAATTTCCACACTCTGCTTTCCTCTGTCCAACTGGCAATGTTTTCATATATGTCCAATCTGCACACGCTTGCATAGAAGCTGATGGCAAAATCCCCTAAATTGACACATATCTTTTTAACTTTAGTAATAACATTAACATAATGTGGGGACATAGAGACGATGTTTGGTCTGAAGAGCTGGTTACAGAGCTGTAGGTATAAAATCAGCCCAGCTTTCCAGAAGAAAGCTACATTTCCCAAAAGCCAACACAATCAAAACAGATTCTCATGTTGAAATGGTTTAGTTTTGCAGGTCATACAAGGAGTTGGGAAAATGCAATTCTATGCTAGTTCTAACACTGTTCGGTGGCTGCTCATGCTGGCACTGCTCTTCTAGCTGACAAGAAATATCACCACACCCTACAAAATGCATTACACAGTACAATGATTATGCATGTTAAAGAAAGAATTATTGCTGCAGGAAAAAATTAGCCTTAATTATAGGTGAGTGAATAAATTCATCACAGTGTCTCCCCATTTAAACATTTACATTTTGTTTATTTCAAGTTTTTAATGCATCTTTGACAAACTCTTCTTTATAGTACTTGTCCTTTAATATTCACGAGCTGGTAATGACCAAAAGTCCCTGGGATAAGTGTTTGCATCCAGATCAGTTCCTTTCAGAACAGTTTAGATGCCCCATAGGATTTGACCCAGTCTGCTTGGCATCATGTCTTGTCTCTTAGTGGTCAGCATCAGATCTTCTGAAGGAATTGATAAGGTCTCAGTTGCTGCAATGTACAGTAATTTAATTGCCTCAGAGGTCTCATCCTTGTCTTTATAGTCAGGTATTGCCTTAAGCCTGGAAGCTCAGTATTCCCCCTCTAATGTTGTCATAACCAATTCTAATTCTAGAGATGCTTTTTGTCCATGAATAAGTAATCTGCGCTTAAAGTGAAACCCCTACATGTGGAATATTAACATGACATGGCATATTGGTTGGATTTCTGTTCAAACATTTCCTCTTGGCAAATATTTTCCCTGGTAAACTGTGGGCACTAAATATTGTCATAAACCAAACACGAATTGTGGATACCACTCAACGAACCTACTCAGTTTTGCACATGTAAACTAGTTTTTCAAGAGTTTCTTTCTTATTTTTACAGATTGTCTAATAACATCACGTTTTCATTGTATTTATTTGGCTTCGTGATCGATACATTTCACTGTTTGACACATGGCAAATCAGACCATTCTATTTTGACAAGGTGGCTCCACTGAGAATTTAAACTTTAAACAGCAGGATTTTATTCCAGCCACCATTTTATTAAATCAAGAATAAATATGACTCTCCAGCTTTCACCAATTCATTGCTGCATTCACATACCTTCATGAAGACTTTTGCTTGATTAATGAATACGTGGTTTGGCCTGAAGTACTGTGATACTCTGACTGTGTTTTTTGACATGCCTTTATTTTTCTGTCATGTGTTACACAAGCCTCTTCTAATATAATGGCTATTGCAGTCACAAAGATTGATAACTTCAGATGATAAAACAATTACTGAGATAAAAGTACCAGATTAAGATACATTTTGTGTACCTTAATAAAACTTCACCCTTCAAAGGACAAAATTGCACTGCTAAGCTCTCCTTGAAATTCCATTATACAAATCACAGTTGTCAATTGCCCCATGAAAGTGTGGTGGAGGGGTGAGTCTTGTCTGTAAAAGGTTTAAGAAAATTCTGACACTTCCAGTCCTTTTAATTAAAACTCTGCTCTCATGACTCATTTATGTCACTTTGAAATGTAGACGTATATCAAGCTAGGTTGTGGGTGTGCGCTGATACTATGATTTACTCTCAATTGCTGGCCAGACTTATCAGTTTAAACGATTCAAAACACATGGTATGTTTTTTTCGTCAGCCACAGACTAACAGGCAAAAGCAAAATGGATTTAACTCCTCTGGTTTGAGAGTTGCGTGGGATTTAGCCACCCAGTTCTCATTAAAGCCAACAGAAGTTCAAATCGATGGGTGTGGTATGGCACCCTTCCATGGAACTCCATATAATGCTGGAGGCATTGTGTGTCTGTGGGGTAAGATGCTGGGCAAAAATGCCTTATCTAGTGGGGGTCACTGTCATGTTGAATTCAGTGGAGAATCTGACCTCATACCTCGGCTAGCTACAACACAGCAGGTAGACAGGCTGGTGGGCCAATATCCAAATGGCTATTTCCCCCTGAAAATATGGAGCAAGTGGAGTTTATGCCACTTTGGAGTAACTCACTTGTAGCTATTCTCAGAAACAGGCCACCTGCGACACACTGTGCCACCTATAACTTATAAGGGATCTCAGAGGGGAGTCTCACATTGGGCTCATCACTGTAACCAATCTGCTGGTAACAAAGGCATAGACCGTAAGCCAAGCAGTCAATGTCACCACATGATGGCAGAAGCAAAGATTCAGATGAACCTCTTAACTCTTAAGGTTGTTAACATAACACAAGCAAAACTCATGAATTGCTGAGACCATTTATTTTGTCATGTTGGCCATAACAACTGTTATGTTTATGCTTCATAAAAGATCTACTCCTTCTTTACATTCGAATGCAACTCAAGTTGATCGTTTTGCTCTTTAAAAGCCATGGATGGAATCTTTGCCCTATGGAAGAATACAGGAACATTGTCATGAAAGACTTCACCCCACATGTGGTTCTGGAGATATATACCTTCCCAAAACAAACTTTCCTAGAGGGCAAAGGCATTCCGAACTTTTTAAAAGGCTTGCAGCAGTGTTTCAACTTGTCCCAAGCTCGATTGGCTTTTGCATATTTTCTCAGTTTTGAAGAGAGCTTGGGAAAGACTTCCAGGAACTAATATATAAAAACAGGCTCTGACTCCTGCATTTCAGCATCTCCAGCAGCTCCTGCTGAGTTATCTGAGGGCGGTTCTGGGCTCTGCCTCAAATCCACTCTGTGACCTGGGGTAAAGTTGCTTACTCTCTCTCTTCCTCAGTTTTCCAATCTTAAAATACAGCAGATAATGCTTCCTTTCTTCTGTGCCATGTCCTGTCTACAGAGACCATCAGCTTCAAGAGAGGGTCTCTGCTACAAGGCGGTGTTTGTTCTGTGCCTACAACAAGGGCTGAGATCCCACTAAAGGCTCAAGGGGTAACTGGGCTCTAGGCCAGCATTAGGATAAGCTTGGCTTTTGGTTCAAACAAAGGTTCTCTCTCCTCACAGGCCATCACCATTCATTTATTTTGCCCTGTGGTGAAGTTAATGCTACATCTGTGATGTCACAGTTGTTTCCATGACAACAGGTTTATGACTTCAATGTAAAGTCAAATGGAAGGAGGAGCTCAGGGACATGAAGGAAAGCTCTTATTCAAATCAGAAACATCTGACACAATAACAGAGAAGAGAAATGGCCAAGAAGGTACATTTCTTTTATTGTTATACGTGTTTGTGGTTTCTTCTTAAGTTTTCAACAACGTGTATTTCTTCCATCGCATGTTTTAATTAGCTACTCTTCCACTTACATTTCTTTAAAGCTGTTTTCTTTCTTCTTTTAAATAAAGAAAAAATAGGTTTAATACCATTTGTTTAACTAGTTAATGAATGCCTTTGCCTTTTTTCAATTAGGTTTAATTTAATAGGAGTAAATTTGGGCTTCAGTATAGTCTTCCTTCTGATGCCAAATATGAATGATACTATTTCTGAACAAACAGGGGAACTGTTAAAACTATGGCTTTCCAGACTGAGCAGAATAGGCTTTCAAAGAAGAAACTAAAAAACAAAACCCACATCAAAGGGTTTTGAAACACGGATTTGAAAAATGAAAAGATGCAAGAAGGCAAAGCTTTTGCGGAATAGAAAGAAGTCTTGGGCAGGGTCATGTGAAGACTCAGAAGCTTTTCATTCTGTGTTTTTTCCTGCATGTGCTGCTTGTTTTTCCCTTGAACACTCCTCAAGTGCAGACGTCTCTTCTTGGATTAAGGTGCCACCAAAGTACAGACTGCAAAGTGGCACCTATAGGGCTCAGTGTTTGTCCAGCGTGGGAACCTTCACAGGAGCTCTCTCCTATAGCCTTAAGAAGGAACTCCCAGGAGCATCTAAAGGCAGAGATGATGCCTGAAGGAAGCCTGTGAAGTTTATCGTCCATCCTTGTTAGCAAGTCTAAACACACAAACTAGTCAACTCAAAGACCCTGACAGCCACACTAACATCAGGATTGACAGCAATGCTTCTGTTACTTGTTCCACTTTGATTCTGCTTGATAATGGCTACCAATAATAAAGGCACCAAAGTCTCAACTGCAAAGTTTTCAGGTAACTACTGCACAACTCAAACTGATTAGGTTTAGCATGTTAAATCTCTACTACACTGCTTGGTTCACAGAGAGTTGATTGAATTAGTTAATTAAGATAAATAGTTCATGAAGGCTGGAATTTTCAAAGAAGCCACAGGAATTAGGTAACCAAATTCAATGGGATTCGGCCATTAACTCCCTTAGACTTCTTTGAAAAGGCCAGCTACAAATGTTCACTCCTTTAGATGCAACTATTTGTACTTGCAGGCTTAGGAGTGCAGCTGTTTATAAATGCAGAAGCATGGCTGCAAAAGCAGACATGGCATGAGAACAGAGATTTGTCCATGCATAGCATAGTACA
Organism: Psittacus erithacus; assembly: GCA_009867235.2. Classification (NCBI taxonomy): domain Eukaryota; kingdom Metazoa; phylum Chordata; class Aves; order Psittaciformes; family Psittacidae; genus Psittacus; species Psittacus erithacus. The sequence continues at coordinate 41,351 of WYDI02031369.1, forward strand.
TAAACTATACAAGCAGTGGCCATACATTTAAACTATCCTTAAAGTAAAAATACCAGTAGAGTTAGTAATATCTCTGAAGCCAGCAAGAGCATCTTAAGCTTACCTAATTAAAATCAATTAGATATATGTACTCACATATACATGCGCACAAACTTATGTATACATATGCATATGGAAAAGTACATGCACATATATAAAGAGCCAGATGTAAACATGGGTGCAGACAGTTGTTTGGGTTTGTATGCATTTTTTTCTTTGCAAAACAGTAAATTGGAATAGTATTTGTTACTGGGAAAAAGGGTGGCTAAGCTGCTGCTGCAATGTCCATGATCTTATCAAAGCACATGAAGAAATGCCTTTCTTAATAAGTATATAATATATGCAGTATGGAGGTAATTCTTATTTAAGCAATATAGAATGCAGCCCTGTAGCAGAAGTATCATCCAGACAGTAACCACCTGATGGATTAAGAAGTAAAAATAACCTAAAATTATATAGAAAAACAACCCTCCAATCGACAATACCTGACACCCTGTCTTTTTATCTGACTGCAAGGCAAAAGGACAAAAACAACAGGTCTGCTTGATAAAGGGTCTGGGTGTTGGCAACAAAAATACAGCACAGCCACCAAATTCTCCCTTGGAGCTGGTTCCCATCCAAACCATTGGAGTTACCCAGGGCACTCTGACATGAGCAGTTAAAACCTGACTTGCTGATGAATGACAAAATCTGGAACCTATGACTGCCTTCCCTGAATATAGCATAGGGCTTTCATTGCCTTGGCTGCAACCTCCCTCAAAGCCCACTGTCTTCACAAGTACTGCAAATGGTGAAGTCCCTTTTGCCTGAATTCACTGCTTACCCAGCAAAACAGCTTCAGATGTGAGTAACCTTAGGCCTACCAATGCTTCTCAGAGATATACATGGGTATCGGCACTTTGTTATGAAGGGAATCTCAAAAAGGATGATATATCCCAAGACCAAAGAAGTGGGAATGAAGAGCATCCAGCCAAATCCTGTTCATTAGTGGGCAATGTTATTTTCTATTAAGAATCGACAAGGCTTCAATTCTATGTGTTCACAGCAAGAGTGCAGGCCCATAAACAAATCCACAATATACAGAACATCAATTTCTTCTAATAAGGAGGGTTGGTGACTTTCCATTAGAGTGAGTCACCAAGTTCTCCAAACCCTTGAGGTGCAGTAGAGCAAATGAAAATGAGGTTAGCTGAGGAATGCAAACAGATATATGGCACATATAGACCTTTAGCTTCACTCCAACATCCATATGTGGCCATAAAATACAGCTTTGTAAATGCAAAATATATGGATTTCCCTCTGCAACAAAGGCATAAAATATCTCACTCCCAAACAAGTATTTGAGCATAAGAACATGATCTTTCACTTCATCTACGACTACCCACCCAGTAAACCAAGCTGTATTCTTTCTGGGTGGCTCAGAGAATAGCATATTACAGTGGAAACACCCATTTATTTCATTTATTGCCATTTATAATATTTTCCACTATTTGCAGATAATGAATTCATCCACTTTTTGCCAAGATTATGCAGCCTGTTTTATAGCCAAAATTATCCAGAATCCTTCTAAAAATGTGTTACCCTTCATTTTCCATGATTGCTTAGTGGTTCTCTTGGAGCAGGACCAAGATCAACCATATTAACAATGCACAGCAATAATTGAACTGTCATGCTCCTACTCTCCGAGCAGCAGGAAGAGTGCCATTGACCTGGTCCCTGAAGTATGCACAATTCAAGAGCATAACTGTTCAGGTTAATTAAAGCCATTAGATGAGAAATGAGGAATTACTTTTGGAGTTCTTTCCTCTACAAGCTCTACAATGGTCTTTCATAAAGCTAGATACGTTTCAGATTATCTGATGTTTTCTTGGCACCACAGGCTCTTCAGTTTTCCAGGATAAATTGTATATGTGGGATATAACACAACGGAGACCTACAATGTGTAACACGCTTGAACAGGCCTAGCTCCTGACCCTGTAAAGACAGACACACATCTTCAACATTACATTAAGTTTAACATTAAAGTAGCCCTTTCAGATTTGACAGGGCCCAGACAGTGGCTCATACAGGCACTCTGTGACCAAGCCCATGCATAAGGCACTTCGTAAGTGCACCAAGCCACAAGCAAGGCAAGTAGAAAAAGGTGGCAAGGGACAAGTCCTTTGTGGGATGATGCGTTTTGGATTAGTGCTGATTTCTTAGTAGACAACTTCCTGCTGCCTTCACTGGCTTGGCTGTGCTGGCATGCTATGGAGGGTGGAGCTGCAGCGCCATTCACTCCCCGCTCTACAAGAGGCAAAAGGAGAACAGGCCGGTCACATCTGCTCTTCCCTTGTGCTGGGTCTGGCAGCCTGAAAATCCCATGCAGGGGAGAAAGAGGGCTCCTTGCCATCACCAGGCTCAACAGCTGGGCCCAGCATGTAAAATGAAGCACATGCAAATCTTTGCAGGAATTTCTTAGTGCTCAGCCTGAGGGCTTGATCTTGGAGTTAAAGAAATGTTGCTCAGCACCCTAAATGCAAGAAGCAGTCCCTGGCCAGAGGTTCCAGTGGTCAATGTTAGCAGTGATAACAGAACTAATCACACCAATGATTATAAACAAAGGCTAAACAAAACAAATTCACTTTCATGTTTTATATTTTTATATAAAAAGCAAATGAGTGCAATAAATATCCTAACAGCCAAACAGTCTTTGTTTCTCAACATTAACACTATTTTCTTTGGCACCGCTGGGGATGTCTTAGCAGGAGCTAGGAGGAAAGAGAAACTGGCTCAGCAAGAGTCTCTGTAGCCATCAAAATCTGCTCTTCACTCAAATCACCATTGATCTGCAAGACTGAAGCCGAGCAGCTGGTACTGAACAAGTTAATTAGCCACCACATATGACTGGAGAACCAAGGGAGCCACACAGCCGGCTGAGTTACGGCCATTGGAATGAAAACAGGTTGTCATGATAGAACTGAAGATTTCTTAGAATTGACAATTGACAGCACTGCAATAAATATTAATACTCCAAACTCCTACTTGGATTCCCATAAATACTCCAGACTTTGCCAGGAACTGCTTTCCCTTTGGCAACTCCATTATTCACTTTTACCATACTGGATGAAGCCTTTACAATTTCTCCCTTCCTCCACATGCAGCACAACCACTGTACCTCTTCCTGTGCAGAAGGCTCCACTGCTACCACTCAATCTGGCCTGGCTTGGACTTCTCCAGTCAACCCAAAATATACAGATTTCCTCTTTTTTGGCTCCCTCCCAGTAACATCTTGAGGCCCCAGTACTCATCCAGTTGATCTCAATGGAGCAGTATCTCAGCTGATTATTCAGATGGATTTGTTTAATCTTAATCTCTCTCTTTCTCTTGCCTTTTTCTTTTTTTTCTTGGGCTCTTTTTGGGGTTGTTTTGGTTTTTTTGCCAGGCTCTTTGATTCCCTTTCTGGTTCTTCTCAGGGTCTCCAAGTTTCAGGCACTTCTCTAAACACCCTCTAATGTTTTGACTTTTGATGGTTAAATTTAAACAAAACTTAAAAGCTTTTCCAACTATTTTTACTCATTCTCAGAGTCATTTATCAATCCCATAGTGAGCCTGGAGTCCCCCTATATAAATGCATCACCCTGTTCATGTGTAGCTAATGCGTAACCTTCTTTATTCCACAGAGTCTGGCCCCTTCCTTCTGGGAAAAGAAACTAGAAGCCACTGAGCCTTTCCTGCTCAAAACATAACCACTTCTACGATATGTCCTGCCAGACTCACCCCTAAGGTCTCAAACAGTTCAACACTGGGTGTTTGTGGCTGTTAGGGTGCCCTCAAGGATGCTGCAGCATATTCTGGCTGCAAAGGTAATCATCTGATTTGTCCTGTCCCAAAAGGCCCCATGTGGTTGACACTAGTCTGGACAGATACAGACCAGCTCTTCCCATATCAAAGATGTATCTGCTTTCAGGGCCCCACTGCAGGCTATGTGAGCTATACACACACTGCTCCTCTCTTCTGTCCAGTTCCCCCATCAAAAACTCTGACTTGCACTTCTTGCACTTACTGGAATTGCAGAGAGGCATAAGAGAAGGAAACGTGTGGCCTCTCCAATCCTCTAAACGTTATCCAGCTTCCACTAAAAAGGTGCCCCGACTTGAATTCATTTCTTAATTTCATTTTTTAACAGACAACTGCTCCGTGCTTTTGTACAAAGCCATAGGAATTTTATTCTTGGACCAGTAGATAACCACAGCACATCTCTCCCAAGTTTCCAGCCCCACAACCATTCTTCTTAATTTTGAAACTTTAAAGGAAGAATGCTGCTTTGGCTTCACAATTTAACACAACTTGTTAGAACCACAGGAGAATGTTACAATACCAAGCCACATGAAATGGAAACATTTGAACAGACCTTTGGGCTGGCTCCCCTGCTTCCACCAAGCTGCACTCAAGCCCATGACTTAAGAGTGCCTGGCTTGGGTAAAAGACACTTTCTCTGTTGCCTCAGGTTCTGGTGGCCAGCAAAAGCAGTTTGACCTCCCAGTGCAATTAAGTGCCTCAAATCTACTCTGAGCTGTGTCTCTGACTGGGGACATCCTGGGGACCTTCTGAGTTAGTGATAACTGAAGCCATATACACTGTACTGTACTTCGGGACCTGGGACTTACCCAGCTCACTGACATGAACAGCTCTTTCCTAACACCTTTGGCAGAAGACTTCCGAAGCAGTCTCTGCGGGTTTCACTGCCAACATAGCAGTGCAAGGAGACCAGAACGGTTCCAAGGAACAGTTTCCCCTAAGAGGAAAAGAAAAGAGAGACTGAAGCCACTGGCAAGCCATACATTAGACATTTTGGTTAAAAGCAGCTAGACTGCACTTTGGAGTGACTACTTGGTGCAGAATGCTTTGTTCTTCTACGTGCATTGTACCCCTGCAATTCATTGCTCCAGCTATAGACAACAGTTTTAGTTTAGTCCTCCAAACTGCACTTTTCTACCACAGATTTCCACATCACAACAGGGCTTAAAATACAATAGAGGTACTGAAGCGATGTTTTGCTCCTGTAGGCTATCTGGCTCTGTCATTGCATTTCAGGACACAGCCCAGTTATAAGAACAGTATAGGAATGTGCATGCAGAAAAGCATGGTTAGCAGGAATCAGAAATGAAGATTCAAGAGAGATGGGCTTCCATATGACAGACTTGCACTGTGGTCGACAGAGCTCATATGCTCTTACGATAGAATTGCTTTTGTAAGCACAGGCATCTCCTATCTCAAGCTGACCTTCCTTAGGCTGGGCTGCTCTGATTGCCAGAGCAGGGCTAGCTATTCCCTGGTCCATTTTGCCTTCAGAGGAATAGACAGCCACAACCCTGAATTAGTTAGGTCAGGATCCCATGTCATTGTGCTAGACGCTGGTAAAACACATTCTTCTGAAGAAAGTCATTCTGCCTGCTGTTCAGAACACAGTTTGATGCAAGTGGAGCTCATTCTACAACATCACTTCTAATTAAATCCCCCAATTCTGGATTTGAAAATGCTTTACAACACAAATGCTCTAAATTCAAAAAGAAGCCAGGAGGAAGAGCAGAATGGACTTACGAAACAGAAGCAAGGAAAAAGAGACAAGAGTTTAACTGAGATGGAGAACCACTGAAAAGATAATGTCTTCTGAGATGGCTGGAGCTGTAAGAAGCCTCTGGCTCTGAAGCTGGTCGTACTGGATAAAGAGAGAGAAGTTTGAGGGTTATAATAGAACTTCACTAAAGTCCCAGGAAAAAGTTCCTTGCAGCAGGTCAGAGATTCCTCTCACACAGAGATAGACTACTGGTGAGCCCTCAGATGATGCTCAAAGTGAAAAAGATCCTGCCTGTAAACTTGGGCTGCACAATCCAGCAGGATCACAGCAACAGTTCTGGGAGTAGCCCAAAGAAGTACTGACAGAAAAGAAGTAGCAGCACAAACCTCACCATAGGTTAAATGCCTGAGCACTTACTCAGCCATCCCAGGTGGGTTTTGCAGCCTTGGCTGAATCTGTGTGGCCTCTGCTTTGTTCTGATCAGTACCTCACTCTGACCAGTCTGAAGTGACCTCAGATGTGTCCCTATGGTTGCAGTCGCATCTATAAATCACAGCACAGATGCACCCAGTGACTTTGTAAATCCCCCCAACAGTTACTTTGTCTTCCTTTGCTTTGTATGCTTGGAAATGGCTGAGAAAAAATCCTACAAGCTGCTATCTTTTGAACTGGTTGTTAAGGGATATTTTCTGCCAGATTCCTCACCTGCTCTGTCAGGATGTTCTTTTAATGCCTTTCATATTTCCCATGAAAGACCATAATCTCCCAAAGCCCCAGCATATCTGCCATCTCAGTGCTGTCAGGGAAGAGCTGATGAGAATATGATTGTCAGTGATGATTACAAGTACTTTACAAACACAGGAAAGCATGTTCTGCATTAATTGCTAATCTGTTTCAGCCAATTTGGCACCATGACAAATGCAACTGGTTGTATCTCACAAGCTGGGGGATAGGGAATATTTCTCTTTTGGTACAGTATGTCCAGGGAGAAGAATCAACCATTAATCCCAGGTGCCTACTTTCTTTATAAACATATTAGCAACATAATGGAAGGCTTTTTAATGGGATTATAACCACACAAGCAGACCCCAAGCAGCTGCTCTTCTAGTTAAAGGGAACATGGCTGACAATAAGATTTAAGAAACTGAATGAGGGAAAAATGGCAAACCTGTGGCATGACACACTTACATGACCTTGCTGCTTAAAAAGAATTGAATTGTGTTGTGTACATGAAAAGAGAACCAAATATGCTTAAAGCAATCTGCTTGGGCATGCTCATCACTACTTTCTCCCACTGGTCCTCTGTCAAAAGTGGAGAAAATGGCCAAATCAAGGAGAACTCATCTTTTCATATACTATAGATACATTTTAAAGCCAAAAAGATTTCACTAGTACACTGAGGGGTCATTGTCAAGGATGGCAAGGCCCTTATACTGTCATACAACCTTTGTGTTAGCCTCTTTGCAGAGCTGAAATCATTCTTCATTCCAAGTACAACTTAACAGCACAATGCTGTAAATATCTAAGTGTGCAAGCATGTTTTTGAGTGTTTGTGTATATGGGGATTGGACTAGATGATCTTTAAAGGCTCCTTTCAACACAACTCATGCTATGATTCTATATATGTATATAAATGTACACACAGAAAAGGACAGCCATGAGGCAACTACAGGGAAAGACCCTGCAAGAGAAGAAACAAATCTCATTCAGGAATCCCTCTCACTACATCTTACAGCACTGTTAAAATCACAGGTCCAAATTCTGTCCATGGTAATACCCAAGTTCCTTTTTTTTACCCTTACTTTAACTGAGAGGTATTAAGATGGTATTGTAACTTACTAAAGAAATGTATGGCTTATAGTTGATGGAAGTAATGAAAGACAACTGTGTCTGTATAAATGGCACATATAACTCAAAATATAATACTTAAATTTGGTTTTTGAGTCATCACTTGTTTGTAGTTTGGTGGCTTGAAGCAGAGTCTGGGATTTGGCTTTGTGGCTTTGAAAGGAATACAGTGCAATATATAACGCACATAACTGTTAACGGAATACAAGCACTGCAGTATGCAGCTGCTCTAGCAAGGGCTATTTAGGCAGCTTAACCTTAGCATAATGAAAGTAATTTCTGAGGTCCAGATCTAATTTGTGCAGCTCTGGAATCCTGTTACCAGAGGCCCTTGGTTCAGGGTGGCAAAATGAGTCGCGAGAGTATTTAAGTGCTCATTTAACACCAAACTACACCTTGCATCGCTCTGAAACGCCTTTGTTAGGATCAGCTGAAACAAAGGACACTGACTCACCTAGCCTGAGTGATCCACACTTCAGTTCACTAATACTAACAAAATATCCCTGCTGAGTTCAATGGCTTGGGATCAGCCCCATGTGTTATTCTTGAACACCTCTTAAACTTTGAGGGCTTGACCCCGGGACACACTGGCAGCAGTCCAGGTGACACTGCTTGCTTTCAAACAGCTGCAGATTCACTGAGCTTCATCTCCTGTTCACCAAACACTGCTGAGCCCATCGTGGTGGCACAGGAAGTGTTTAAGATACTGATTTATACACACGAGCAGGGATACTGAGGCATGTTAAAGTGTCACTGGCCTCAGTTTTCATGGTTGGGATGGCGAGCTAACAAGGTTTAACAAACTCTTTCTATTACACTGTGATGGATGCTGCATGCATCACCAAGTGTTGGCAAGAACCTAATAGTATCCTCCAAAACAATTTCCAACTGTGTTAAGTGCATCACCCTCCAGCCAAATAACCTGGGTGACTTCCTGCCTTTTCTGTACAGCATTAATCAGTGTTATAAAAGCTGCCCATCTTAAGTTTAGTTGGTAACAATACTTCTGTAGTGCCCATAATAGTGGATGTCATATGATTCCCTGACACATTCACGTTTTACTGATGATAAGCACTGGTTGTGATGCACTAAAAATACTGTGACTGTGAGAAGAATTAAGTGTATCTCTAGTGCCTGATTCAGAAGAGCAGTTAATGCTGTGATTAAGTCCATGGCTAGTCAGGACAAGACAGCTTATGTTTAAAGAGAGCTAAGTATGTCCGGTAGCACCATCCTGAATAACACCAACCTCCAGAATTGGGTCTGTACCAAGAATGTGGAAGGATATCCTTAAGGAGCTAAAAGCTGCTACAACCTGTCTGGTACTCAGAGGTTAAGATGTGCTTTTTTTGAACTGGCTTTATCATAAAATGTAGCAACCTGTGTTGTTTTAAACCTATGTCATTTAAAAAATCTAAACCAGAAGACTTAACACTGCACATATATCTCCTTCTTAAGAAAGAATGAAAATGTCTGCATGGGGCAGCAATCAGGCACACTGAGTAACACATTGCTGGCAGGGTACATGGAGAGCAGCTCTAGGTGCCTATTAGAATCTCGACAAACCCCAACTAACAAATGCTGGCATTAAAAATGAAGGCTTGCAGGGAGACAGGGGCTTTGAGCACAGCAGCATTTCAGATCGTCTTACTGAAAGCTTCAAAATGTCACCAGCTTTCAGGCTGAAATGCGTCAGCAATCGTTTCATTTTTATCAAAACACAATTAGGCTGTGGTGAATGAAAGCATAAATCTTAAATAGGAAAGATACAGGATGAAAGACCACCAGGGTGGAACATAACTGTAAACCTCTCCATAAAACTACATTAGAGTTCTGATCATATACACAGGAACTCCTTTAAATGATCCAGCAAGAATCCTAACTCGCTGACTTCCAAAGAAAGTGTTACCAATTAAGGGGGAGAAACTTTAACAGTCAATTTTAATTACACTGAGAGATTCACCAATCAATTCCCAGCTCAAGCTGAAGTTTTTACTAGAGACAACTGGAACCAATTTACATGCTTTTATGTTGCGTCTAGACTTTAATAAATGGTCTAAGCACAGAGCAATTCTATGCCAGTATCGAACTCATTTTCGTCTATACTGAGAAATGCACCAGTTTCTCTGAAATTCTCCTGTCTTTGTGTCTTGAAATGCTTCCCTGAGAAATGATTGCGAAGGTGACTGAGTGTATGTCATAAACACCACTGTGGGGACTGCTTAAAATACATACCAAGACAGTGATGCCACAGATCATTCTCCAGCTCACTGCTAACTGACACGAAGCATGTAGAGCCAGCTCCTTCCTTCAGCATGACATGGAATCACTTCTGATTAGACATAATTCCTATTGAATATTAACCCAAGTCCATTAGACCAAAAAAATAACTAAACAATACGGAACCAACCAGGGCAACTTCAAATATTGAACAGATGGCTCAGAAAGGTAAATCTAGGTGATAATTCAAACACCTGAAAGCCTTATCTTTCTGTTCTGTCACCCCTTCTCTGCAGCTCTCATGGTCCTGGTTAAGCTGTCGGCTACTGCGTGAAAGAACCTGAGCATCCAGTCAGTCCAGCAGCACTGATAGAGCAGAAAACAAAGCACCTGGTTGCTAGATTGTTTAAACACTGCAGGCCCTGCCGCAGCACACTCAGTAGTACTCCAGCTATACGAGTCTCACCACGACGGCATCACTTTGATCATTGCTGTAGGTCATGGAATCACTCTGAAAACCAAAACAGTCTTGTTAAAAAATTAAGTTGAATTACCATTTAGGGAGCTCTGTTGCTTTCTTATTCTTCCCTCCCTTCCTTCTTTTTAAACATGCCTGTCGGGAGTGTGAAATTGTACACATTCATCACTCCCCTGCTGAGCAAAGCTTGTTAAATTAAGAAAGACATATTTAATTAAATGTATTGATAAACATTCATACACTTATATTCAAAGGGCACTGTATATAGTTTTAATTTTTAACAACTGAGAGGTTGCTTTGGTGATTCAGAGCCTCTTAAGATGTTTCCCACAGGATGATGTCAGGCTAATAAACCTTCAAGGAGCTCTGCATGCCAGAGGTCTGACACAGCGCAGCATCCTGTCTTCTAGAAGCAACACAAAGGTTTACCTGCTGCTGGATTTCAGGAATAGGTAGCAAACAACTTTGGAACTGCTTGGCTACCACCAGAGATAACAGCTATGAAACCCAGAAAGAACTGGTTTCCATTCTGCAGTAGCACATAGCCCTTTGGTGCAGGAACAAGCAGAGGGTGCCCCATCTCAGACCTAGAGGAGGACTCTTGTGTTTAGTACAGCACAAATATACCAAAAAAGAAGTCTGCTTCAGGGACAGGGCAGGGTAGACAAACAGGAGAAAAGGAACGAAGGAAAAGGAGGCAACTAATAAGTGAGGTTATGTGCCTATGGTCAGCCAGGAGGCTGGTAACAGAGATGGGACTAGCACCTACCTGCCCAGTTCCCTGTTCTGTTCACAGGAGTGGTTTATCCTTGGATTACTCACGACTGCTGCCAGAATGAGCAATGCAGACTTGTACTCAGGCAGCTGGAATCTTGATTTGACAAAGTATCCCTTGCTCTCAAGGATTAATTTTGCTGAATGGCAATAATAGCTGGTAGAAATCAAAGAAAAACCAAATCCACCGCATGTTGTCAGATGCTGAAATTGTATGGGGTACTGTAAGCAATGCTTTTTGCAAAGACAGAGAATGTTATTCATCATAGTTGTCTGTGGTGGGCAATTTGGTCGCCTTTCAGGGGACTCACTGTAACACAGGACCCCTGCCAATGTAAAGAACTGGTCAGAGCATTGTGCTTTTCAAAGCTGAAGGAATTCTTTTTTCCTTCTGTTGCCTTCTGAAAACGTACCAAACTATGGCAATTCACAGTGATCTCCATTGCTGCAAAAACCAGCAATTAAGAATCTTCTGATTCTTGCACACTTCCATCACAGAGAATAATATACAATGTAAAGATTCACAGCCTTTTGAGGAAGCATCATGATCTTCAGACCTGACCTTCTGAATTATATAGGCCAAAGCACTTCACTTAGTGGTCACTGCCTCGAGCCCAGATCTTGTAGCTGAACTGTAGCAAGTCATTCAGAAAGACATTCGTCTTGATTTACGGGTACCAGTCTTGATGTGAGAATGCACACAAAGCAATTACTGTCTTGAGCTTTATGCAATGAATTGCAAAGTTAAGCTGGTTCATGGGTTTGAAATGCCTGTAACCCAGTAAGATTCCCTTCTCCAATTCTAGGCAGAAACAGCATGTAGGTGGCTTATAAAACTTCCTTTCTACAGTGACCCCAAATCTAAGCAAATGGTCAGAATCATTTGTGTTGCTTCAAAGACTCAGCTGTTATCCAGGCCAACTAGCTAGCCATGAAAAAACCTACATTCAATTCTTCAGTCTATGCCACAGCTAAGATAAACTTGGGGAAAGATTGTTGTTATGTACTCAGATTCTTTCTCTACTGAGAGATACTGCATTACCATTTTTCAGTGCATTAATTGCTTACGGTTCTCATGCCATGGTTTTTAAACCCTAGGTGCTAATACCTACCAGATAACATGCACATCCCATAGCTTTTCCTTATAGAAATTCCAAAACAGGTGGGTGAAATACTGATCCCAGTAAAGTTACATGGAGTTTTGCCAGAGCCTGTAGCCAGCAGGGCTGTCAGAACAGTACCAATTCCAGTACTAACCTCAGTACCAACTGAGGTACCAACTCCAGCACCAACTGAGGGGAGAAAATAACCCTTTTACTTGCTTAAGGAAGTTTTCTGTTACCATGACCATAACTCCCTGGCAAATACAAGCTTTGAAACGTTCTAGTTTTATGCAGGGGAGGCTCTGTAAGTCTGCATCTCAGTACAGCCCAAGGACCTGCTTGTTGCTGTGTATGTGCGTGCGCCTGTCTCTAGTAACATCTACTCACACTGCTATCTGTTGTGGTTACAATGTAATACAACATATAAAACACCCATGTGCAACACTGCCTGTACCAAGCTACTACTACTACTGCAACGACATTAACTGCTCATATTTTAGCGCCAGCAACTGAAATGAGGACCTTGCCATACAAGTATTCGAATGACAAGTGCTTAATGGACAGTACCCATAAGACTGAAAAATGAACTAGACAAGGCAGGGAAAAAAATAGTAGAAGGCTGAGAAATAAAAATTGATTTACTGATGGCCACACAGCAGAGAGGTGCAACAATCAGGAACTGGACAAGACAAATCACAGAATTAACTCAACCATCTACTATTTCCCAACAAGTATTAATCATTCAAATGCCAGAAAGTAATTCATTAAGTTACAAGGCCCTTCAGCTCCAGTCAATAGCCATTCGATTTTAGTCTGGAATGTACCTACCAAACACACATAAGCCCCATGGAAGTGTTCTTTACAATGGAAAGCATTGGCTGAAGCTTCATGTTTACCCTTGCAAGTAATGTAAACCTGAGAATAAATCCACCTGGTGCCCTATCTTCAATGGGGTCATAAAACCCCCACCTTTCTATTTGCAAACAGTTTAGTGGCTACCAAAGAGCAGTCACCAATAAACTTACTCCCAACAGAGATTAATTCCTGATGAATCGCTGAAAAAGATTAAATCAGCACTAAGGAAAATGCCAGGCACTGAAAAGTAAGATCTTTCTGTAGTAATTTATCGCAGCCTTCCTGTCTGAGGTTAACTAGAATTGGACAAAAGAAGATCTGAAACAATGTGAAAAGTAAGGTGAAAGGCCATAAAAATGGAGAAAGTGAATAATATGGAACAACAAGATAGCCAGGGAATCAGGAAAGATAACAACAACATGGCCAAACAAAGTACATTTAGGTAATAACCTGGGAATGGGAAGAAAAGAATAAAACTCAGCTCTATGTAAAGTCAGCTCTTAATAAACCATTTGAAAAGAGCTGAACACTATCCTGTTTTTTTTTTTATTAACAGCATACTGAACTTAAAGTAAAACACATTTATTATCAATAATAAGACTATAATATCTTTAACAACCCATTCATTTTGCCTCAAAATATCCTACAGGATTTTCCTATGATTTGTAAATCCATACAGTAAAATAAGCAGTTGCTAAGTGTTCCTTACCGTAAGTTCTGCCCACAAACAGCATCAGAATGGAGATTCTTCCAGCTGTGCAGCACACTGGCATCGCTGAAGGTACTTTTGATGTGAGAGAAACCCAAGATGAGCACTATATATGACATAATGAACCCTTGGCCATCTACACTGTAACAGAATCATAGAATAGTTAGGGTTGGAAAGGACCTTAAGATCATCCAGTTCCAACTCCCCTGCCTTGGGCAGGAATACCACCCACTAAACCATGCCACCAAAGGCTCTGTCCAACCTGGCCTTGAACACCGCCAGGGATGGAGCATTCACAACACCTCTGGGCAACCCATTCCAGTGCCTCACTACCCTTACAGTAAAGAACTTCCTTATATCCAATCTAAACTTCCCCTGTTTAAATTTGAACCCATTACCCCTTGTGCTATCACTACAATAAACAACCAACAAGTCGGACTGAGGCTGGTGGAAGGTTAGATCCTCCTTCTTGTGCCTCAAGAGACAGGGGAGCAGGAAGATGAACTCTGCATCACAGCTTCTCTCTGGAGACAAGAGCTGCCCAGGCTGGCACTCGGTGCTACAGAGAGAAGTGAGCAATAAGGAGCAATAAGCAGATGGGTGACTTGCTGCATTATGGAGAATGGAGTAAGAGGGCACACAGCTTTCTCTGGGCTACAGTCTCCTGGTTTGACGGAGTGAATATGTCTCCAAGGAAGCAGATGCTAAAAGAAGAAAGGCCTTCTTCCCAAATTCTTATGGGAAAGCACAGCTTCTTATTGGGATACAGCCTGAAGGGAAATGTTTTGACCTGGCTTACCCCTAACCAGATCTAGGTATGAAGTTCTTTTGTCTCCCCACCCAAACTTCAGAAATGCCACCTTTAATAAACCATAAGGGATGTAAAACAGCACAGATTATAATGAAAAACAAAACCAGCTCTTGCTCTAGTCCAACAGCCTTGAGCTAAACATTTTACTTAGGACAACAGAATTACACTTCTTGATCTTATTATTTAAGCAGAATCAAACTTTTTCAAAGTCTAAATAAATCAATAAGAAGTGCAAACTAAATAAAAGGGGGAAAATGACCCAACAGAAGAGTGTCATTCTCATGTGTCATCTCTGTAGACAGATAGGAACAGCTCGCTGGCCCTTGTTCGCATTGGGGACTTCAACCACCGATATCTGTTGGAGAGATGGTACAGCCCAGCACAAGCAATCCAGGAGGTTCCTAGATTATGTGGAAGACAACTTCCTTCTGCAAGTAATAGAGGAGCCAACAAGGAGAGGTGCCATGCTTGACCGCATGCTCACCAACAGGGAAGGGCTTGTTGGAAATGTGACACTCCAGGGCAGCCTTGGTTGCAGCGATTATGAGATGGTCGAATTCAAGATCCTCAGGACAGTGAGAAGAGCATGCAGCAAGCTCACTGCCCTGGACTTCAAGAAAGCAGACTTTGGCCTCTTC
>WYDI02031371.1:0-25213 GCA_009867235.2 Psittacus erithacus
ATCAATTGTAAACATTCTAAGCAGTAGCTACAAACATGGGTATTATCAGTACTGTTCTCAGACTGAAAGTCAGAAACACAGCGCTGCACCAGCTACTAAGAAAGAGAAAAAAAAAAAAAAAAAAAGACTGCTATTGCTGAACCCAGGACAATGTACAAGAAATAGATTTCTGCTTAACAATCACACTGAGGAGGTGCAAAATTCTAGATGCCAAATATTATCTGTGCAAGCACCCTTTGTGACTACATTAGGTTTTTGTATTGCATTTGTTATAATAGATAGTACCTACACTTCAGGATGCTCAATTATCTGCTCCTAACAGCAACACATTATTTAAATATTAATCTTTTACTGCAGTCAGCAAATATTGTGTATTTTGTTTAAATTGACATGTCATATGTTATTATAAAATTTGAAAAGAAATAGTTGGGTCTCTTAGAGTTAGGCAGAATCATTTTACTGTGGTTTGGCTCAAAGATATAACATATTTTGTTTCAGAAACGCCTCAAAAAACCCCTAAGAGACGATAGAGCAACAAATAAACAAACAGATTAAAATGCGAAATATGAACTAATGATAAATTGTTTACTTTTTTATTAAATTGCTTACAGATCTGACTGCGTATTAACCTCTTTTTGGACTAGAAAATATAAATACTCTTTCTATAAGATCTTTTATAACAGAGATAAAACAGGTATCAGTTTTCATACCTATACACAAATCTCCTTTTTCACTCTGAATACCACTTTATGTGTGCTAGCCAAAATTGGTTGTCAAGATTTGTGTTTAAAAACAGTAACAACTAAAAATAAAGTGGCAGTCTTTAAGGGTCTTCATTGATTGTGGTTTATTATACAATTATCTTAATGCTGAACTCACGAGTAAATGGGAGTTGCTCATCACAATCTCACCATGAAATCAAGACAGTGAGAGTAAACAAGTTGAAAAATCTACTATGCTATTGTGTGTAGTTACTGATTATACTGTAGAATCAACAATCAAAATACAGTATACTATAAAAAAGGCATAGAATTTTAAGACAAGCATCACTTCCAGTTATCTGAATATAGCAGTGAAGCATCATTCCATGATCTGGTTTTGTTTGAATACTGAGCAAACATAGAAAGTTTATTGTGAAAAGAGCAGCTGAGGAAATATTATTCAATTGTTAGTTGTTGTGACATTTACTCTTGTCTAATAAGGAAAAAGTTATCTCTTGGTGACTTATTTCACATTGACACAGCTGTATATATTTAATATCACAAGAGGTTGATTTGAAAATCTTTTGCTTCCAACATTTACGTGCTAGAAAGATTGGTAGCTCACAATAGCTTCCTAAAAATGAGACATCCATTTACTTGATATTCTAGATATTTTAAAAAGACAGAGAGAATAAAAAGGGTTGGGGATGGACACAACTCTGGTCTTTATATAAACCAGAGAAATACTCTATTTGTACATGAGATAACAATATTCCTAAAGGACAGGAAAGTAGTGAAGTTGAAAGGCCCTAAAAATAAGAAAAATATATAATAGCCTTTGGAAAAAAAAATCCAACAAAACAAACCCCAAAAGGGAATGGAAAGCAGTTTTTGAATATCAAGTTGATAAAGGTAGAGAAATAAGCTCTCAAGTTTACCTTCTCTGCTGTTTTTGTTTGCACACTATTTCTCCATATTTTCTGGTATAACTTTTAACTGATGTTGAGCAGTGGACAAAAATGATTACTCATAGATTTAAATTTCTGCCTTTATTAATAAAATATTACTCAATACTGGGTTGATAATAAAGATGAGTCATATTTTGCTAGAGGCAGGCATATATTTTCTAGTTGTAAAGCTTTTCCTTTTTCTATAATAAAATTGATCACATCCTCAAAACCACCATAGGCTTGTTGAGCTTGACTTTAATTCCAATAGATCTCCTTTATCCCAAAAGAATTTGTTGCTGATAGGGATTTTGTTTGTAAAGAACTTCAGATAAGTGTGTGTTGAAAGATGCTCCCATGCAGTGTTCTGTTTAGGAAGCATTTTCATTTTAAGGATTATCTCACCACTGGGAATTCTGAGCTTTGTACACGTATAATCAAATCAACCCTGCTTCCTCTGAAAGTTTTCACCTCTCAGAAATATCCGTTTTGAGATTCATATTAGTGATTTTATCCACAGAGATTTTTTTTTTTGTATAGTTAAATTAAATCTTCATGAAAGCATTTTTTCTCACTGGAGAGAAGAACTTGAAGGAACATAAGGCGTAATGCTTTTATATGTCCATTTCTGTCCATTTAAGTAGAAAGTGCATGAACACTGTTTGATTTCCCTGTAAGAACTTAGAACTGAAATGTTGTGCTCTGGAAAAAGGTAGTATGAATATCGCCTTCTTTTCTTTTGATTTCCTACTTCCATCCTAGCCTAGATACCACCACTGTGGCCCAGAGTTTCAATCAGTCTCAGCACCAGTGCTGGGAGTTGTAGCAGAGCATCTAAACACTAAAAGAGCAGCACTGAATGAATGGTCCTTTCACTTATGGAGGTGAGTCCCCTAGCACAGGTACTGATTACGTGGCAGGTCTCTGGGGGTGCATGTGGTGCCTTCCCCCTTAGATGACTGGTGTCCTGAGAGATTACATAAATGTTCAAAGAAAGCACCATGTTTTATTGAAAAGAAGGGACCCATAAAGACTGGCCATTTTGAGTGAGCTTTGTTGATAAAAGCAAATTATGTCTTACTATATTAAGAAATCGAGCTATGTGTCCAGTAAAACCAAAAATCTAAACACACACAGAGTCCCCATTAGTTTATAGATATTTATAAGAACATCTATCTGAAATACACACATGGTTTATGTTCTTTTGATATGCTAGTATTTTACAAGCTATACCATTAATTCTTGCATGTTACCTGAAAAATCATTTAGTCTTAAAGGACATACAGATCATTCGGTAGTTAAAAGACTGTAATAACATTATTAACATTGTGAAAATATCATTTATCCACCAAATTGGAGTACATTTTGTGAGCAGCAAAGAGACATTTTTTAATCATTTTGAAATCTTACGTTATCTGACTGCAACAATTTTAGTACCAAAAATTGTTTCATTGAGAGAGATGACAAATATTGCAATTGGTCTGGAGAGAAATCAAGCTTTTTCCATTTGTCATGGATCATACATGTGACAACACCACAAGCCATGTTGTACTGTTTAAGCCTCTAATGGTGTCTGTGCGCATCCAGCTGCATTGTAACTTATTTTCCATTATAATCAGAAACTGCGATTGATCTGGTCCCTGGGATTATAATTCAAGTTACTGTTCATTCAACTAGAGTTTGCAAAATATCTTTTTTTTTTCTATATGACACATACCATTCCATATTATCTACAGATATTCCAATACCCATCTCAATTCCCACATATTCTCTCAAAGTATAAAATTAACTAAATTGCTCTTCAATTTCTTAATACTATAGAGTGCTGAGAACCTTCAGTTGCTATGGGATGTAAAAGGAGTTGAGGATGTTCAGCATGTCTGAAGATAGAGCAGTCTAAATGTATTTGAACTTATACTGGAAACAAATTTTCCAACCAAGTAATCAGTGAATACATTTAAAAATACAATTGAAACCAAAAGGCAGACGTAATTTTTCTTTATGTTATTTTCTCAGGTTCTGAACCTGATATGATTTCATTGCACACCTAAACAGAACAACAAGCACTAGAAAAAGTTACATTGTCCACTTCCCTAATTGAAATTTTGCTAGATTCTCCAGAGATGTTTTCTGTAGATGAAATCCAGCTTAGGCTTCTCCCACAGTGCTGATTAGTTTGACTAGTTTGTTGCAGTAGAACTGCTCTGACTTTCAAAGTCTCCCCACAGAGAACTGAGTAGACCCTACCATGACTCTGTTCTCAGATATTTCACATGGAACTAAGAACCAGAGCAAGTTCAAATGCCCATAAAAATATTATGATCAAATTTTATTTTTCCCACCAGACCCCAGCCTGATTCACTGCATGAGACAGACAGGCTCAAGGAATCAGAGCTTGTTTAATGTCTCTTTTTATCCCTACCATTGGCTGCTCACCTGACACAAGCCAAACCCAATACTGAATATAGAATTATTAATTTTATAATGGACTTTCTTATGGCTTTCATGACAACAGAACTGAAATGCTGTACATATGTGTACTTATCTTATGCATGTATAAAATGCACTGAAAACTGCTGTCCTCATTGTGCATGGAGGGAGGAACGTAATAAATAATCCATTAAGTTTGGGTACTGTACCTGACAGATTGAATTTTTAGCATTAATAGCATTCTTCTAAAGTATTGTGTGCTCAGAATACAGTTTTTACTAAAATTAGTTGCAGCTAGAAGCTCTCAGTTCTTTTGAAGACAAGAGCACAAGATTCTCAGATTGATTAAACTCAACTAATAACCAGCTGCAGAAGTTTTTTCTTTAAGGAACCACTCAGAACAATTTAATTATTTTGTAGTGAATCAAATTCTACAAAAAGGCCATAACACAGGGATCCCTTTTACTTTTTCTTGTTTGATCAATCTTGTTCTCAATTCTTGCAGTAAGCTTCTAAACAAGGCAAGATTTTTTCAGACGTTTTATACGCTATTGCATCATAAAGTCTGTTGAGATATGTTTGATCAAGATCTACCTTGGAATGGAAATCAAAACAATAGTAGCAACAGAAGTCCTCAGTTTCTAACTGGTAACCTATTTCAATGTGATGCTTCTGTGATATTGGAATACTTGATTTATAGTACCCTCACTAATATTTCATTTCCCCAAAGCATGAGGGGAAAATAGCATTATTTTTCATTTAGAAGCATTACCAGACTCCACATAAAGAAAAAAATTGCTAGAGAGTTACAGTGGCTTGTAACATGATACGGGCATGTATTCTTTTTCATTAAAGAAACTATGTTCTAGAATCGTAAAGTAAGTTCTAGACTCATTAAAGTTTTATTAGATGCAGTGGTCTGCTCCTTTTACCAAGGAATTTATTTAGCTTCCACAAAACACAACTCAAAGAGCAGCAAAACCAAAAACTTTAGAGAAAAAAGTTGTGTGTTTGTGTAAAAATTATATCCTGACCTTTTCAATGTCCAGAAGCATAAGATCTGATAAAGCTTATTTTTGCAATATAGCAAAATAATGTTGTTATTGGTCATAAACTAATCTGCCCTTTTAAAAAATTCAAATGTAATGTTTATATTCTATATGGTCTAAACATTGTAAGTTTTTAAAAAGCGAGATGGCTCATAGCTGATGAGCTGTGCAGGCATAGTTTTCATAACATTACATTTGCCACATGACTTATTTATCATTGTTTTACCACTGCACAGAATAACAGAGTATCATGCTTGATAAAATGAAGGTACTTATATAAACTCATCTATGCAGTACTTGCTTTTCTAGTATGTGTGTTACTAATACTGTACCAATTCCAGTATGCTGCTAAAATTACATGATGAAAGTAACTTGTAAATTTCAAATAGCACTCATAACATTTCAAACATTTTCAACGTTACATGCCATTCCTTTTTGCCTGGTAATAATGGACTGGAAAGTATCACCTGACACTTCAAGAATCTTCATGAAAGTGAAATTTTGAATATAATTGTGATTTTATTCATGAGCACTAGTGGGCTTTTGACTTTTTATTTTATACTCTCTGAGGAACCCCTGGCCATTGTTCTGTAGCACCAATGCTGCTTAAGTGTAACACCTTTTTTTTCCTTTTCCAAACTATGAAGAAAGTGTGAGTTTTGGGGGTACTTGTATAAATTTGAAGTTGAATAGTCAACTTAAATGACCTAAAGTTCAAAATAGTGGCATCACAGAAACTTTTAAAATGGATGGGGACAGTGTGTCAGGGACAATAGATAATGGTCTGTGGTGAAACACACAAAGATAGAAAAGTACTGTTTGTCTGCTTTGGCTCCTCCCCAGAGAGTCCTGCTTCAACTGCTCCCTGGAAAGTACAGCTTTGGTTCCTATCCAGAAAGTTCCGCTTTAGAACATCCTGGAAAAGTCTCGACTCTTGGAGACCTTTCTAGATACTGCTGGCCGCTTCTTCTGATGTAGGCTGGCCCCCTGCATTAGAACGAGTGTGCATTTTGGTCAGTATAAAAGCCTGAGCCTCATGCAATGTGAGAGAGGCAGAATCTCATACCACTCAGGTCAACATTGCCTCCATGGAGACGCCCTCTAAGGTTGAGCCTGTCACCTCACACTGCAATGATGATCCTTGGAGCTGGTTTCCTGGTCGTCTTCACAGGGTCCTTGGTGTTGGCGAGATATACACTCTTCAAAAATATCCTTTAGAAATATCCTTTATCTGTTAGATTCTCTATATTTTCCTATATTAATAAACTGGTTGAGAGCTCTCTATTTGTCCCTTGTTTTGTCTCACCTGGAATCCTCAAACTCTGGAACAGACAGCTAAATATCATCTACTTTAGTGAAGTCAGAATGTCTTCACTTAACACTCCCATTAAGAAATCGTAGACATCAGTATGTTGTCTTTTTGCAAGGCTGAACCAATCCAGTTCTCTCAGCCTGTCTAGCTGCTGACTGCTTTGGTAGGCCATCACTGCACTCAGGTGAGCTGGTAAACGTATTCCTTGTATTAATACTTGAATTTGCTTTTGTTCACATGGAACCAAATTTTCTGTTAATCACTTCTCTTGCCTTTATTTGCAGTAACTCAAATGGCAAAGTGTAAAGCAGAAAATACATTAGATTTATTTAGGACAAGTAAATGTAGATGCTTTCAGAGAAAGTACACTAAGTGAGTGTGCTGTGGCATTTCTGTTTCAATACACAATTTTGTCTTGCTCTCTAAACACAAAGTGCTGCATATCCAGATACAGAATGTGTCTGGTTGCCGCAAAAGTACAAGGCCAATTGAGAAAAAAAACGAACAAAAAAAAAAACAAAACAAGCAGCCCAATAAATCAAAGAAAGTGGCTGGCTTGGTTTAAATCCTTTGGAAAATTGAGGATCTTTTACACCTTTCAAGACAAAATTAGAAGTTAGAAAACTATATGCTTCTTTTTCAGCAGAATAAGGATGGAAAGCTTGCAAGCACATATTCATCTATTGTACAGTATTCATATTCAAAAAAGGAATAAATTATGTTTTTCCTGGAATGGGGAGAGAAGGTACAGTGAAAGGATCTGTGTAGAGCCACATTAATGACAAACACAAGGATCACTTTCTGTGTTTTGGTGCGTTTTGATGCATTTTTTTGCTGGTATATAATAAACGTCTTCTAGATACTCATATCATGTTCTCTCATTAATGTTAGACTACCTTAATTTAAGGACAAAATATGTACACTAATCAAAAGCAGGTGTTCTGTGATGAATACAAATGAAAACAAAAGATAATTAATTTGAGATGACCCTGTATTAACTTTGTAGACAAACAATTTTAAATTATATCTCTTCTACAATCTGTAAATACAGCTAGATAGGGATAAACTTACAGATAGTTACTTCTTTTAGACCATTTGTGAGCTCTTCTGGTGGTGAGACTCAAATAGGCTGTGTGAACAGCAGCAGCACGATAGTAAGTAAAAATCTTATTCCTTCACCCACTGTTGAGGCTAAAAATGACATTTCTTTAAGTGGCAGTGCTATGCACAGGAGTGATAAGCCTTGTTGCTGGGAACCTCCTTTAAAATAACTCTGGAATTAATATTAAGACACTTTGTAATAGGGTAATAGGTGAAGTCACAAAATGAGAATGAGTTCCTGTGTCTGACTCAGTGTTTCTCCTCAGAACTTGGGATTTTTCTCAATCAAAATATTTGTGGTTCCCAGATCGCCTACTAACTAGAAACCTTTTTTTTGCCATAAAAGCAACTATGACAGGCTTTACAGCTACCCAAAGTCAAGTGGAATTTGGGGGAGGGGGAGATTGGCATTAATTGAATCTGTAGCAAGGTGTGATATTAAAATCCCACTTTCAATTAGCAGTAGAGTTTGAAATTCATTACTAGGCAACACATCTCTTGCAGTGGGAAGAAATGTAATCATATTTTGTTTTACTTTCAACTGAATGTAGTTGTTTACAAAAAAGAATCATAGGTTCCATTTAGCATAGACCTTAGAAATTTAATGGTAAAGCCAGATTTTGATGTCCCTTTACTGCTTTACAGACCATTTCTAAGTCTGGCTTCAGAGATTGTTATGTAACTATATACAAGAACCAATAATGTCAGCATGCCATAACAACAAGTCACTGTGGTTTGATTTCAAATACTGCTGTGCATTTAATAGATTCCTGCATGCTTTGTATTTTTGTCCCCACAATAATTGCATTTTGGAGCACAAATTAGCAAATTATTATTGATAGTTCATGGGTTCAACTAAAAAAAAGATGTGCAGAGTGCTCAAGACTTTCAAGTGGAATTTCTGTTTTCTCTGGAGAGCATACTGCAGTATCTAAAAAGCATACACAGAAGATGTGCTTTATAGTGGGTCCAACTCTGCTGATGTTTAGTTCATCATTTTTCCTTCACTGCTTCTCTGACACTTTCATGTCAGGCTGTATTCTCACAACAATAGGATTTTTGATTAGGGATTTCTAAACTGTGTGTGGAAAAAAATATAAGTGACAAAAATTATACTGGTTCCTTGTTTATTTATTATAAATATATTTTTAATGGTAGCATACAAGGTGTTATAGAGGAGAAACAATAAGAATAATTATATGCAACATGAATGCTAAAAACATTTTTTCAGAAATATTTCTAAAGAATAAGAATAAACAGGGCTATTTGTAGGCAATCCCACCTTAAAGTAGAACAGACTCTAATAGTTTTACTTTTTACATTACTTCTATATAGTTTTATTTTTAATTTGGTGAGCTTAAATATGACAAATGTAAGTAAGGTTCAGGCTTTTGTTAAAGTTTCAGTAGCATTTGCTTTCACATATTGAAAAATAATCAGCAGAAATTATATCCCTCTGGCTCAAAGTGGATATTATTGTAGACAAAATCTGTTACATGTATTATAAAACCAACCAAAGGTCTACATGAAAAGTCTTGAAAGTTAAACTCTGAAGGGGACAATAAAGCTAGCTATTCCCTGTATTTCAATTTTACCATATTAGTGAAAGTATCCTGGAGGATTCAAAGGCTTCAGCTTCTTGTGCATTTTCAATTGTTATACATAAACGCAGAAAAGGAGGATATAGTTGATTTGATTCAGAGTGGGTACAGATTACAAAATACGAAAACCTCTAGTTCCTTCTATGTTCACTTAAAAATGTCTCCTATATTACATTTCTAGGTGATTTTACCTTCTCTTAACCATGCAAAAGCTATAGTGTTTCAAAGCTGCAGATTAGTGATGGTGGCAGCTTATTCCTTTTGGTTATCTACAACACCATCTTAGTGTCTTGAGGCATAAAAGAATATTATCTGTGTGACAGTTATGGCTAGAGCCATCTATACTGTTCATCCTATCAGCAGCACTCAAAGAGCTCAGAATAGAAATCATCCAGTTTAAGACATCTTCTGTAGTTTCATTAAAAGCTTAAAATCATGAGGTACTGCAAAATATGACTA
Organism: Psittacus erithacus; assembly: GCA_009867235.2. NCBI lineage: Eukaryota > Metazoa > Chordata > Aves > Psittaciformes > Psittacidae > Psittacus > Psittacus erithacus. The sequence continues at coordinate 9,601 of WYDI02031371.1, forward strand.
AGGTTATAAGAAAATTTCAGTAAATCTACGATGTGGAAAAGTATATATGCTGTTGGGGTGGCTAGGATAGAAATGCTAATCTTTTGTGAAGGAGGTTGACCATAAGCAAGACAACCTATAAATCTGCTTTCCTTCTTTACTTAATTTTCATCACAAATAATGTGCCACTCTGATTGCATGAAATCATTAGGAGTGTCTTCAATTACTGTGTGCAGCCTCTGATCAAAATGACTTCCTCTATTCTCAATCTGGGGGATGATGGGGAGAAAACAGGAGGAGGGGGGTGAGAAATGCACAGCCAGTTATGTATTACAAATGTCAGGTTACTGCAAAAGCGTATATATTCATATTTAATAATTTCTAAGCTGGAGTTGTGATTGTAATAATGGCTCGTTCATATCTACATTTAATTTAAATGCACTGTTTTGACTCACTGAACGTTTGTCAAAGATATTATAGCTAAACTTTTTCACATGACCACTGAGGTAATGACAGCATTACATTACCAGAAAACTGCATGACTTGCTGATACTTCCATTTTCCTCAGCAGCTTATGAAATAATCAAAATGTGTGCTTGAAATGGCGGCCTGTTCTGAATTTATTTTAATACAGATAGGCTTATACAGAGAAATGAAGAAGAGCATAGGACCTCAGACACAAGAGACAATGACTACGCACAAAGCTGAATTTTACTAGCAGGAAAGATGGATATATGGGTATTAGACTTTTCATAGCTATAGGAAGGATAATCTTTCAATCAGATTAATGAGAAAATATATTGCATGGGCCCTACAGCACTTTTTGCTTTCCAGGCTAATACGTGATTTAAATCCCAAAAGTACATTTTCAGCATTACAATATCCTTTGATAATAATGTCGCTTGCACAAAGACAGATAAAAATAAAACAGTCCCCCTTGATTTCCCATTTTAGATTTGAAGTATATTTTCTGTTCTTTGCCTGCAATGAAGTGAATTCTATTGAGAAGAGTCACATTTAATAAGACAAAGAGAATTTTCTAATTATTCTACCTGTCAAGATTGGAATCTATGGGATTGCAACTGCAATTGAAGAAACAGAGGAAGCAATTGCATATAGTCCGGTTTACTTTGGTGTATGATTACTATTTGCACTTAGATATTACTAGATGTAAATCAAGCACACACACAAAAGCATGCTTTGAAGCAAACACCAAAAGACAAATCTCAAAATGGATTGTATAGTCCTCGTTTCAATTTTCACTATGCAATTTCCCAAGCTTTCCTAATTTATCTATAGAAAAACAGTAGAAACCTGTGAAAATGAAATACTTTCAAATTACTCTGAGTCACACAAATATAGAGTGGACCAAATGATAAATATAATTAAAGCACAAATTACTAAAGGAAAAAGAATGTATATGCATAATTATGCTAGGTTAAGCATTTATGCATCTTTCTGTAGCAAAGCAAATACTGCAACAGTGAAGAAAAACAAAAGCCAATTAAAATTAATACAATAGGAAAAAAATACTTCTTTCCATACAGTTTCTTATCATTTTTGCATAGTTCATATTAGAAACATGTAAACATTAAAGGAAATCTTGCTGTTATAAATGGACCCCTGAAAGTTATCATATGCTGTCCTTTCAGGGTCTCTGGGGAACTGTTCAGTGTGTCCCATCAGACATTACTCTTATTTGCAGCATTACAATCTTGGAAGCACTATGGCACATTAGACAAGGAAAATAAATATTGTGTTCTTGATGGTTTCCTTCATATTACAAGTTTACACAAATCTGTGGCACATAATCAATTATTATAAATACTTTATACAAATAATAAATTAATTCTTTTAGGGGCTTTTTTTTTTTTTTTATTAAAACGGTGTCTGGCAGGATGATGCAGATTATGACCATGGGTAAAACAGTCAGCATAATATAAGACTCCAACAAACCCTTTTTGTTCTTTTTTAATGTCATGTGTGTGGTTTTATATTTCTACTTGTGTACATATATACATACATGCATATGTAAATGTACACACCCACATACGCATATATATACACATATATATACATATATATGTATGTGTGCACACACACTAAAGTCTCCTAATGTAAAATATGCTTTATTTGGTACTGAAACACAATTGAAACCTATTTTATCTCATTTGGTTTTTTGCAAGTTGCAATCTGACTTTTCAGCTATTTGGTTTACATCTTTATTTAGCTGCCTCTGCGGAGTTTATTGAGAAGGAGAAGAAAGACGGCCACATCCCTTTACTTTCCTAAAAAAAATTTAAGCTCTGTAGATGTTTTTTAGTAACTCCCAAGTGGTGTCTTTTTTGAGCGCTACTATCAAATATCTTATTACCAAGCTACAGCTTTAAACATTTACAGTAGGAAGACTACTAAAAATTCATAAATGATTTGAGCATTCTAGTCTGGCTCAAGTTTCTGAACGCATAAATATGCAGCATATCTAGTTCCGGACCAAATATTTGGTGTCATCATCCACCCATATGACAAAAACAAAGCATAAAATTCATAGGGCTGCAATCTCCTTTCATACCCTTACCATAGGAGCTTCAAAAATTTGAATTATAGATATGTTAGACAGGCTGCCAGCAGCATCAATGATCTGCCAGGGTTCTTCCATCCTCTAAATGGTGTTACCACTTCAATGTCTTATACATTTGTAACCCATTACCCAAACAGGAGATAATGTATCCAAAGGTAGATAAATTCAGCTAAATGCCTTCTGTGGGCCAAAATTTTCAAAAACAGGCATGTTGAGTTGCAGCAGGAAAATTATGCTGACCCTGTGATCCTGAGACAGGGTGGATCTTTACTGGCTTCAGCATTGTCCTTTCAAAGAGACATAGAAGGTGCATGTACTGAGCTTCTTGCCCTCTGTCACATCTGAAGCCTCCCCTCCTTCATGCAGAGATCAGAGATATTTTTGTACCTTGCTGTACAAAAACACCCATGAAGTGACCTTAAAAGGAAACATTGAGAGCAGGGTTTCAGAGGCTTACAGCTTCACAGATATATAAGAGAATGAGAAGGTGCTTTTTGATGTGCTTCCCCACCCCTACTTGTCTATGGAAGGGACCTTTTTTTCTTCTCTATTTTTTTTTCCCTGACAATCACTTGATTGCTGCTGCTGATATGTCTATGCATTTCCTTTCAACAGGCAGACAAACCATTCAGTTTTCTCTGTATTTATGAGCCTGCCTCTCAAGAGGACTGGTGGAGGATACTCCCATCCACTGCAATGCCACAGAAAAGTAGAATGAAGTCACTCGCTCATTCAATGAACCACTCTTTTTTTTTTTTTTTTTTCCCTAAGAGAATTCCATTGGGATTCTACAAAAGCTCTGCAAATTTGAGCATGGTCAAGATTAGGCCCAAGGTTATCAGTCCCTCTACTTCTGCGGAACAAAACCACCTCATAGCTGAAGCTGACAATCTCTTAGCCCTTCTCTTTAACTACATGTGGACATGTTTTTTCACACAGTGTTTGCTTCAAATTCGCAATTACCCAGGGACATAAAACTCAGTGCATTGTACCTTGCAAAGGAACATTTTCAGAAGCTGCTATGAAGATGTCACCACCAGCAAGAACAGCTGCCAGTCATGGCCAACACACCAATATTTTCATTTGTAAAGAGCTGCTGAGCTGATTGTGTTGCAGTGATGGGTGAATAATCCCTGTATACAGTTTACATATCAGTTTGCTAAATTTGCACATTTTAAGAATCCTTAGGATGAAAGGCAGTATAAAATGCAAGATATTATTGAAAAGTAGATTTGAAAAAAAAATAAAGGACAGATGAACAGGGGCAGATCCCATAGCTATTTCTAGCCATGCAAAAGGAAAGGGCATTGAGCAGATTACCTCCTACTAAGCCTGCCTTTCAGGTCTTGTGTCCTGAATGTATTCAGGATTAATTCTCTACTTCAAAAGATGTGGTACTGTTTGCATAGCAACACATTTCCTTCCAACTCTCTGTCTCTTCCCTTTTATACCCTGGTGGGACTCTGTGCAGCTGGCTTGATGTCCCTCCCCAGTCAGCGCAAAAGAGTCATCAGAGTAAACACAACAGCCTTTCTTCAGACCACCAGTTGCCTCAGGCCTCAGTTTCATAGTTGTAGAAAGCTTTTCATTCTTCCTTCTTCAATTGCACACACAAAAGCAAATGCTGTTTCCTACTTTTGGCAATAAATTAAACAATATTACAGCAGTTTGGAGTTATCCTTTCTACCATGGCTCCAGAGATGGACCTGAGTTGTGCTATCCTTGAACTAGCTACTGAGAGAACTCTCAGTTTGCTATACCCTTTACTTATGCACTATGGCACTTCCCCAGTTTGAAGACTTGATTGTCCACCTATGATATTAGTGGGAAAGAGTACTTTGTTCACTAAAAGCCTGATCTCTTGAGCTTTTTTAGCCTCAGAAGGGAAGTGGAACTGTCCACAAAAGTAAGTCAGAAGTCTGTTCTAGGAAGGAAAGCCCAGTAATAGGCAAAAAATTGATTTGATTCAGACACAAAGCAGTAACCAAAATCTTCAATTTTGGCAGGGGATTGAAGAACCACTACATGAGACTTTTCCTAACTTCCTGCAGAAGAATTCCTTATTAGGGTCTTTTTTGACTAAGGTGCTTAAAAATCTTAAAAAAAAATTTAAAAATTAGTTTTCTTCTCTTTACTCTCTTCTGTCATATTGTGGCTGGCAGTTTACCTTTAATTTGGTGGCTTTTCTGGGTGCTGTCTTTGTTACGCCTTTAAAAACAAAAATATTAGGCTACAAAATTTTTGGAAATTCAGGAGTTCCAAGAGGACCTAACATCAAATTTTTATACAGAACTAAAGAACAGTTTAACTAAACAATCAAATATATAAAATGGGAGAAAGACAAGCTACAAGAGAGGGATTGGATAAATACAGGATTTTGCCTTGTCTTTTGAATTAATTTACAAGGAAGGGGCAATGTACACTTTCATGATCCTGTTGTAGCACTTTAAGATGCTGTGTATTGGGAAAAAGTATTTCATAAAAATGTTTCAGGTTCCAGTATCCAGGGTATTCTTCCTAGGTAGTGAAATCGAAGTATGTTTTTAGTGTTGGTATTGTTTGTGAATTACTTTGTGTGATAGACACAAAAGGAAGAAAAAGACTAATTTTCATGCCCATCTTTTCAATTGTGTTTATTACCTCTTCAGGACTCCAAAGAATGCTTAAGGAAATTATGGCTGTGAAGGCCAGCTCTCACCAGAGCAGGAACTTACTTTTATCCTTGTCCTCATGAAAAGAAAGCTCTTCACAACTGCCATACTTGTCAGCTACTCAAATCATCGAAGAAGTGACTCGGGCTTAATTTTACTTTAATTTTATGTAGTCTCAATTCTAATTCTAATGATTATGTCTTAACCAAATCACGTGGCAAATGCCCAATGCCCAACAGATAAATGCAATGTCCAACTATTTTGCTGGTGATGGTACTTCTGGGAAACTGAATCTGTTTGCTGGCTTTGGCTTCAATAGAGTTAATTTTCCTTATAGTAGCTTGTATGGTGCTGTGTTTTTGATTTGGGATGAAAACAGCGTGGACAGCATAAGAATGTTTTAGTTATTGCTGAACAGTGCTTGTACAGTATCAAGGCCTTTTCTGCTTCTCAGCAAGTAGGCTGGGGGTATACGAGAAGTTAGGTGAAGACACAGCTAGGACAGGTGACCCTAACTGACCCAAGGTATACCCACACTTTATGACATCATTCTCAAAAACAAAAGCTGTGGGGAAGAAGGAGGAAGGAAGGGACATTCAGAATGATTTCATCTGTCTTTCTAAGCAACCATTACATGTGATGGAGACCTGCTTTCCTGGAAAAGTCTAAACGTCTAGGAAGTAGTGAATTAATTTCTTATTTTTCTTTTCTTGCACGTGCAGCTTTACTTTACCTCAACCCATGATGTTTCTCACTTCTACCGTCCCACTGGAGGGAAATGAGAAAGCTGTTGCATTGAACTGTGCTACCCACCAGGTTCAAACACTACCAGCCATATGCCTTACTTTGGCAACTGCATCTGTCAGGCTCATTTCCCCAGTGGCAGGTGTTGTGACATGGTTCCATGAAATTAATATGTGAGTTAATCATGTACTCTGTATGAGACTATTCCTGGAGCTAATCATTCCAGATTTCTGCTGAGAACATATTAGAACATAAGGGTGTTCAGCTTTTTACAGGGGACATGGCAGAATGTAAGATCAAACTTGGCAAAATGAGGTTCTGATGCTGCCTCCCACAGCTGTAAGTGCATGGACGTTCATACAGACCAAAAGGCACAATCCAAGTTCTCAAGCCTATTTAATTTTCAGGGTGAAGTGATTTCTCTATAGATAGAAGTTTCAAAGGAAATATCCTAAATCTCCAGTAGATATGAGCTGTACTTCTGGCCTATACTGGCATTTCTTGCCAACAGTGATTTAGAAGCAGCATGAGGCTACTTTTAATTGAGGACCAAATATTTTTTGAAAGTGTTCACAAAAAATGAATAGTTGAAATATCTCAAGAAGCAAACTACCTCCTGCTCTCTTCCTTCCCATCCCACATCCCCATATTGCGCTAGCATTTCATAAAATAAAAATGTAACAAGTCCTTTCTGACAACAAAACAGCTTTTGTGAAGAAACATATTCATTTGAAATCATAATGAACTTGAAATGCTGACTCTGCAAATTGTGCAGTGCTGTGTATCCCCAGCAAGAATTTAAAATAGTAGAAATGACCCTTAGTATAGCAACAACTAATTAGTTTATTGCCCTGATGAGGTGGTGACAAGAAAAGCAATTGGTAGCAGTGCCTTCATCACAGGGCATTCTAAGAAATAACTAATTTAAACCTTCTCAAGCACAGACACAAGCTGCTCCACATGGGAGCAGATCTCCAGAGGGTTCATTAAGTTACTGGCAGTCTAGATTTTGGAAGCAACAACTAAACACTACATCTCTGTTCCAGTCTTTTACTATAACAATTGCCAAAAGACCTATAGGTTCAGTGAATTGGAGTGGTGGAAAGAATTGCAAACTGTCTCTGAATAAAAAGAAATAAGGAAAGTACTAAATTATATTTAGCACAGCTGTTATATTTAAATGCAGGAGCTGAGGAAATACTGTTTCCTTTAATGCTTTCAGAATAGCTGCATATTAAGTTTCAGAAAAATGTCGCTTTTCTTCTACACAGGAATAGATAATCTGTTGCTCAGAAGTAAGTGGACTAAGAATTGTTACCTTTTATCAGAAAATAATAGGGGATTTGCAAATTTCTCCCATGCTTGTTTATGTTTCTGACTCCTGCAGTCTGTAAAATTCTTTTTGATCCTTGGATTTCTCTTAAACAGAGAGGAAATAGCCACGTTATCTTCTACTAGAAAGAGGTATGTACCCAGTGGGCTTTGTAACTGTCCTCTATCCTGGGCCTCCAAAGGAAATGCATGAGAGATCTGTCCCTTGTTTTGATTCCAGAATGTTGGTGCATGTCCTGCTGATTTAGTTTTACATGATTTCATTTCCCCTAGTATTGCTTTGTGATTATTTAGTTCAGAGGACCTCCCTCAAAAAGCAAATCTTAGTCAGAATTGCAGTTTTGGGTCTTTTACAATAAAAGCTCCAAGGCATTTGCAGCTTTTTAGGTAGTTGCTACTCAAACCCATAAATTAGATGTTATACTCAGTCCAGGTTCATGAATCTGTGGTTTACAGTGACACTTGAAACCAGGAAAATGTATCTGTTTCTGAGCTTTACTTTTAAAGTTTTGTACAGCTTTCTATAATGCTGTTGACAGCTTTTTAGATATCACTGGATTTAAATGTTGGCTTTAGAAAAATCACATTGGGAGAATTTTGGTTGGTAAATGAAAACTTGTTCAGAGCTCTGTCCTATTTTACTAAAGTTCAAAAGGGAAAGGATAAATTGTTCTAGTTTTAAGTAATTTCAACAGCTAATGGAACTGTAAAAATGGAAAAGGCCCATGTTCTTGGAGCAGAAGGGTCTGAGTTACATTCCCAGTATAGCTTGTGTGCGGATTACATGACAGCTATGGCATCTGCATTTACACAGTCACAAATCATTTATGAGACTGACAGTTGTGCCACAGTTTGTGGTTTTCTCTGTCACCAATTGAACTAAAATATCTCAAAGGGAAAGGTTAATGCACTATACTACTGTGCTTGGCATCCATTTGAATATTGAAAAGTCTACTTTCCGTACTAATGCATAAAAATCAGCCAAACCAAAGTACAGTAAAGAGCAGAAAACTGTTCCTGAGGCTGAATCCTGTAAAAGCTCTGGTCTCTAATACTTGACATTGATCTCTCGCTAGGAATGAGGGAGCAAATGGTGTTTTCTAAGGGTATATTTCCCCATTTTACTGCAAATGAAGGAGAAGGAGGTCTTGAAGGTGACACATAGCTGTCCTTTATCCCCTTGCAGCTGGCTAAAACACTATGCACATATAATGTTTAGTGGGTGCAATGAGGGAACACAGAATGTTGTGTCTCTGCAGCATTTTGAGAAAGGAGACTACTTTCCACCCCAGGAGTCAGCAATTGCCTTCAGTGGAGAGGAGGCACTGTGTCAGTAATGCTCTCTCAACCCTCTGCTTCCTCTTACATTCATGAAGTGTCTACGAGGTGACAGTTTGGGGTTTTTTGGTTTTGCTTGCTTTTATGTTTTTTTGGTTTTGTTTTGTTTTGGGTTTTTTTTCTGGTAGTGGTGTTCATGCTGCCCTGATGTTTTCACCAAGGTCAGGAAAGAGCTACAGCTGAATGATGAAGGGACAGGGTTTCAAGCAATATACAGAGGCCTTTATTTCTTTGGAAAATTTATTGTGCCTCAAAAGGTTTAATGGCATCACTGTACAGGAAGTTCCATGAAGAAAACTGGGTGAGTCATTCGAAGTGTGAAGTGTTATATATATTTTTAAAAGACTACCCTTTCTGACTAGAGCATTCACTTAAAAGTGATGTCTTTTGCTCTGGACAGTGTTTATGCCTTGCCATCATTTTTTTCCCATTATACATTATTTAGACAGTAAGGACAGGGTATCAATAACTATTTTAAAAATACTTGTTATTTAGATATGTAACTTAAGTTTTTAAAAGCATCTAAATGACTTCCAGAGTTAATGGAATTTAGGCTCATAGAGAATTAAAAATGTTTTGATAAAGCTACACTATATTTGCAATAATATTTATATGTTTAATACTTCAAATGGGAAACTCTCACCTGTATTTTACCATCAGAAAAGTTCTGATTAAAAAGATCTGTCTATAAATTCACATTCCCTTCTTCCTCCCTGTTCTCAAATAAAGAGATTGATGAGTTGTCACAGAACCCCACAACCCACTCATGGTCAAGCTCCTGATTTAGGCGTATTTCTCTACCCAAGATTCATACTGTGAATAGATGACCTTAGAAGAATCTTACAACTTTTCTTCTAACAGAGTGAGATACCTCCCTTCCCTTATGTCCTTCTGAACTCCTGCATTCTTAACTCCTTCAAAACATGTTTCTTAAATTAGATATAAACACAATATTGTTAATTCATATCTATCCTGAATGCCTAAACTTAAAAAAAAATAACAAAAAAGCTTTCTATAATATTTTGGTTTTGTTATGCAACTATTCTAATGTAAGTAACTGAATTAAAAAACCATGAGGAGAACATGCATTAAAATATTTACTGTCTACAATTACTTAATTCTTTCTGACTTAACAGTGCAATCTATTATTAAAGCTACATATTTGATATGCTTTGTTACTCCACTCCTGTTATTTCAAATGTTTTAATGATTGTTTTACAAAGAATAAAAATATACACAATAAGAAAAATGAGACTAATTTGATTTCTAAATAAATTAAAAGCAAAAAAACATTTATAGAATTTTCACCTACTGTATTATTCATGAGTTATCATTTCCAACATTTAAAGAGTTTGTAAATGGCAGAGAACCAGAAATGTTATGAAGCAACTTCTTATGACAATATTAACATTTGATGTCCAGGAAGAGAGTGCAGACATGAAACTCAAATTGTGATATTTTTTATTTCCATTTTTTTTAAGTTTGAATTGGTACTACTAGTGCATCAGATTATGAAAAAGATACCCCTTTGATTAGGCAGAAAAGAGTTGGAGTTTCAAACCAAAACACTTGAAATTTTCCATTCTTCACCACAACACCTTTTTTTTCCTTATAAAGAGGGTTTGAGGACAAACCACTGAGCACAAGCATTCAGCTTTCCTCAGCTAGCCAGCTGTCTATTGTTTCATTTATTTGTGTTTGAGAAATGAGGTTCAAGTAGTCACTTTCCAGGCCCCAGCATCCCAGGTCAATGCCATAGTCCTTGGGCATTTCCCCCGCTACCTTCTTTTGAAGGTGCTGGGTTTTGCACAGACATCCATTACAGCAGAATTCAAAGCTGGAATTCCTAAATGTAAATCCCAAACAAGTACCTTAATCCTTTGGCTGTGGAATTAATCATCCATTTTCTGGCACAATGCCTGCTTTACCAAGTGGAACATTGTCTCCTAAAGGAGTATATGAGATTTGAGGGCACAGAGGGGCTGTATAGTAACTCAGGCTCAAGTCACTTCGCTGTATACAACAAAAAAGTGATTTCAATCAGCTCTTCTATGTTCTTGTAAATCAATGCATTATTGGCTAAATTGGGGTATGCATGATGTCTCTTACATCTTGACCAAAACCTGACATTCTAGACAGGAAAATATTTCCAGATGCAAGTTCAACAAAGCAGGCACGAAGAATGAAATGAACCAAAGAAGTTCTTGAACAAGTTTTGTTGGAGCATTGCTTTTCTATCTCCTTCTGGCTGTCCTTAGCAATTGTACTACCAGGGAGCAGGAGGAGGGGGCTGCTCTGCAGGGAGAAGGAGGACTCGAGTGTGGGTGACAGGCAGGCTGGCAGGGCACTGCCACACTGATGAGTGCCATCCCACTGTGCCCAATGAGAAGTGTGTGGCAGAATTGTTGATGGGAATCTGGATTAGCAGGGATCACAGATAAATCCCAATTGATGGGCCAGTTCCAGAGGCAAGCCAGAAAGTCAGGTCAGTGGGTCATGGTCAGGATCAGTGAAATACAAAGACATGCTGCAGTGAGGACCCAGGGTGAGGGCTTGAATACATCAATTCTCAGGTGAAGGGAGGTGCAAACTCCTGACAGGTTCTTCCTTTTGCAGATTTGACCAAGGTCCCACAGCTGCTCTGAGTCAGAGATGACTCTGAGAAAAGGCACCCAAGGCCCCTGGAGAGGCAGCACAGACTGTGGCTGCTCTCAGGGCCTTGACAGATACATAGATTTTTGTACACTGAAAAGGTGTTAACACTGCAAGTGGGTAAGTGCTAGCAGAATGGTAAATCCATGCAGAGCAAGGCTGGTGCTGATGGCACTGCAGTAAAAATCTGGAATTGGCCCTAATGGATTAGTGTACAGATCCTCTACCTGAATAAATTGAGATCTCAATTTCAAAAATATTTTAAGCTGCAAAATGGATGAACAACATTTTATGATGGCAAATACAATGTCTAGAGATAAAATTTCAAAGCACTAACACTTTATTCCACAAAGTAGTTAGTTGCATTTTTATTGATTATAATACCTAATGTTCTTTTATCAGTTATTTTAAGTAGCACCAAAAAAAGGCTTTCATCTCTGGTTATTCATATAGCTACCCAGACTTGTCCCACTTACATTTCCAAGACAGAAACTTTCATTAACTTACCTTTAATTCGTGTACAATTGTGAAATAATGACCCCAAAGGGGTGATGAGCAAAATCCCCATTAATGAAAATACATTCAAGATTTGACCCTCTGGTTTTTAGCGTATTTTTCAAGCTGTTGTAGGTACAAAAAAACTCTCTTCCAAAGTAAATTTACAAAAAAAAACAAACCAACAAAAAACTCCAAGGACCCATCAAAAAATAAACCCACTATAACCCTAAATCCCACACAACAACAACAACAAAAAAAAAGCAACAAAAAAACCCACAACCATATTGCGATTGAAAAATGTGTCTTCTGTGAGAGGTTTGTGTGAGTGATAAGTTTGTCCTGATGGATTTTTACTGAAATGAGGCTTGTAAGGAAAGATCCAATGAAACTAGGCTCCTAGCTGGTCAGTGGAAGAAGAAAGGCACCTCCAGAGTGCAATACTGATAGTGTTCTGGAAGGGCAAACTTTCCCCATGAGTTATGTAAGGACCTGGGACAACTTGACTCTTAAGGTGAGATTCCAAAAACTGTAACAGATGAAATAACCTCATGCAAAATATCTGAAACTTTTAACCACATTGACTGTTTTGCATTCAATCTTGCATTCTCATCTTCAGTAATTCTTTAAATATCTTCCTGTCTGTTGAACACATTTCCATTTCACAGTAGAAGAAGGAGAACTCTGAAATCCAATACCCAAAATACCCTTCTTTATTAAGAAGAGTGTAGAGCAATTTAGTCACAAGCAAGATGCTAAGGTCAAAAAGAGCTAAGGAAGTCCCCATCATGTGATGCCCTTATTAATTAATGCAGATTAATGCCCTAATTAATGCAGATTGCAGGAAATTTATACTGTATTAAAAAAAAAAAAAGGCACTTGTTAAAACAGTGACTGAAATGTGTTATATGGGGTACTTTTGAGATACACCGCACTTTCATAATGGAACACCACCCTCAATGAATAAATAATAAGAATTTTTACACTTCTTCCTCCTATGTTTTGTGAGGAAAAGGGATTCAAAGCAGCTGAAATATTTCTCACTTTCTCCCTGCTCATTTAAACAAACACTGTGGTTTTCTTTTTCTCTTGCTCTCTTGATTTAAAAAAAAAAAAAAGGAATAAAAAAGAAATTCATTTGTGTAATTGCAATAAAAGACTCATGCCAGTTTCTGAAACTACTAATATCTGCAGTGTGCTGCTAGTTTTGTAATTACAAAAAATGCAACAATAAGGGGGTTGTGCAATTTTAGGAGAAAAGAGTTCTGCATAAAAATTCCAGCTGTGAACATGTGATCAGTCCTTTTATGGACAAAAAAAAGACATTTCCTTGTATTTCCATTCAATTTCTTTGTGCATCTGCGGTTCACTCACATCCTCTACAAATTCATCTGTGTAGTTATTCCTTTTCTTCAGGCATAGAATATGATAACACTATGGAAAAATTAAAAAATAAATGCACACTTCATAATTCTTGCTAAGAGGTTATGTGATGTAAGATCAAAGTGGAAAGAAAAGCCAGGTAACAGCTAGGCTTGAAAACTAAATAATGAAGATAAAATTGTGCATTAAATGGACCAATTTGAAATATTTCGTATCTTAGCATGATTAAAATTTTACATATAATGACCCAACCAAAATCCACCAGCACATTTTTTTGTCTTACTAAGGAAAAGCTAGATAAAAAAAAAAAAAATCAAGGTGGGACTTACCATCTTGTCGTAAAAAAATAATAGACGAAAGAAGCCTTACATTCATTTATGGAACAGGAATAAACGTAAACGAATTAAAATGTATATATCATCTGCTGCTCTTTCTATCACGAGGAAATTTTCAGGTAGCCAACTGTTTTGAAATAAATTTCCCTGCAGTTGCTATAGTGATGATAATAAAGTTCCTGCCTCAATTTATGTGATAGAGGTTCCTAGCAGAACACTTGAAAAGGTAAGCTAATCATAATGAAGACACTGTTAGTTCTCATGCTCAGAGCAGCCTCCTTGAATATAGTTCACAATTACAGGACTCCTCCATTGTTGTCAATTTTGTTCTATGTACATTATCATAATCTTCCTCAATGTGGCAGTAACAAATTACGCAGCAGAGACAGTACTACTCTTTTTCTAGGTTAAGTCAGTGGACAAAGGATATACAAGTTTTCTGCAATAAACAATGACTGAATCAAAGATATTTCCCTATTAGCTTTTTTTTTTTTTTCCCATTACGATCTTTGTTTTTCTAACACTGTAATGACAATATATTTTTTTGCTTCTATAGTACATATTGTTCAAGTCTTGTTTTATCTCAGTGTTGATGCAAACTAAATAGCTTTAAAGCAGTTACCTGTCAAAATGGATGAATCATCAAAGTGATGTCAAAGATAAAACATTATTGCTCAGTGTATGTTCTACAGCAATAATTTTGTAAAATAACATAATTTACTTTAAAACATTTGTGAAGCTAAAATAGCTCCCCTAATAGCTGTTTTAGAAGAAAAATATGCAAAATAGCTGACAAAAAGTAGAATGTCATTAAATACTATTTAGATAAATAAGATAAAACAGAAATATTAAATCTGCCAAAACCTTGGGCTAATCATTGTGAAAACAATGTTTTAGTGAGACATTTTTTAAAATACCCATTATTTGCAACTGTGATGTAACTAAATATACATGCATATTTCCATGTGAGAGTCTGTATGTGTTTTGATGTCTATGTGTCACTGTCATTAAAGGTGCATGAACTCCCCCCCTTTTACTTTATTGCTTGCGTATGTATCATGCCTACCAATAAGGGAAATATTTCGTTTCATTAAAAAAGAAGGTATTTGGAATAATAAAAAAACCACTAAACCCACAAATTAAAAGCCAATAAGATGTAAAGGTTTATGTGCAAACGCACAAATTCTTTGATGACAGTATGTCATGTAATAAGAGAGATCAAATCATTTAATGAAAGAGCCTGCCAAAGTTAATGGCCATGATGTCAGTAAGCTTTTAATTAATAACTTTCATTATTTTTAAAAAGTCCTTTACAGCTGGACTCCTAAGGAGCCAGGAGGTCCTACAACCAAAGAGGAAAGCCAGTTATGATGATTTTTTCCATGGACTAAAATCCTTATCCCATCTAGACCCACATTCTCAATAACAGCATATGTTCTTTGGCCAAATGTGTGAAGCCTTAATCTGACCAGTGACATTCAGGTCAGGAGTACACATATGGTATGCCATACTGACTCAATTAACCATCCATCAATTTAATTGCATAATATATCAAAAGATGTATTCCACTACTGCTTGCAGTTAGATGCAGGCATGGAAATAAATAAGATAAAGCAACAATTTTCTGTTGTTGTTTGTTTATCTTAAAGGGAATACTAAGTAGAAACAATAATATAGCTTATAAAGTATTTATGTTCTTGGAAAAAAAAATAATTTTTGACAGCTAAACTGATCAGAGTTTGCTAGTTTTAGAAATGATACTTCTTGTAATAAGCAAGTGTAGGTGGATAGCACACCTCACAAGAAAATTACAGCACTTCCACTGATTCTAATCACATTAATGTAGGGATAACGGAAAAAGAAGGTATATTATTTAAACATTATGTAAATTATGAAGAGAGTTAACACATTGTAAACTTACAAGTAGTGACATAGTCGAGTTGATTTATGCAATAACTGCAGACATCAAATCCTTCTGGAATAATACACATGACAAAAAATGGTAACGTGGTGACAAGTTTAAAACAAGACAAAAAAAAAGATGATGACAAAAAAAAAGATGATGACAAAAAAAAAGATGATGACAAAAAAAAAGATGACGAAGAAGCTGAAGAAGAAGAAGA
>WYDI02031371.1:25313-76645 GCA_009867235.2 Psittacus erithacus
GACAAAAAAAAAGATGATGACAAAAAAAAAGATGATGACAAAAAAAAAGATGACGAAGAAGCTGAAGAAGAAGAAGAACACAATGAAGAAGAGGAAGAAGACAAAGAGATAAAGAAGAAATAGAAGAAGAAAATTAAGCTTATATTTTAAACATTCAAGGACGAAAGCTTGAAACAGAAGTCAAACATAAAGCCTTTCAAACTGGAATTCACTGAAAGAGATTTCAGGCTCTGGTCAGTATCACTGTTATCTAACAAGACCTCTTCAGAATTTGCATTACTTTTAACCTGTTCATTTCAAAACTAGGGCATGAAGGTGCATGCCAGTACCTGTATAACATTTAGAATTTCATAAGCTGGAGTTTATTTTTTTCAGCTTCGTCTGCAAACCTGCTTTATAGCCTCTATAAACCCTGGACTTATTTGCCAAGTCTGTAGGTATCACAACCAGTGTATGGACCACTTGTCAGCCACAGGTCATAATACTTTTTTGAGCATCTTCATTGTACACAAATCAGTGCCATACTGCTGAAATCCTTTCTTTTCCATCTCTGCTTTAGGAGAGGAAATCATTCTAGTGTGATGTGTCTTTACAGGCCAGCAGCTGCTGCCTAGAATCAGATGTTTCTTTTATGTTTTTTTCCTGTGGAACAATGCCCAATTCAGTGTATTTTGCTACTTATTCACCCAGAATATTGAGAGACCTTTCCATAGTTACTTTTTTTCTACAAAGACATAAAAGTATGGTGCCATTAAACACTTAAGACACTCACAAAGTCTCGAATAACGCAATCATGTCTCATCTAAAAGTTCAGCAGCAGCAATATTAAAACACTTTTTGATAAAACACTTTGGAATGAGACAAGGAAAACTGCTTCTAAAGCCAGTGCTTTGGTGTATTTTTTTGAGCATAAACATAAGCTTTGCAACATAGTATTTTTAGATTCAATGAGTCATCACAAGCATGGGGTAAATAACATACTTCTTGCAGAATGGAAAAAAAAAATCATAGTAAACACAAGCTACTACTTTTTGTTAGATACCTCAGAAAATTACTAACTTGTTTTTATGCTCAATTTTAATACAATTTAAATAGTTTTCTAGTGGTTCTTCACCAGAATAACTACTTTGAAATTTCCTTATTTTTCCCCAGTTTCTTGAAATTCTGGGTATCGTATATATTCTGGTTTTAAGCTTTATAAAGTAGATTGGTTGAGAAGTTTGTCTAAAGGCTCTGGCCTCTGAGTTGGCTCTTGGAGAGCAAAATGGTAATTACTGCCTCTTGAAGATCTAGGGAATGATATACTCATTGAAAAGAAATGTTACTGTTTTGATGTTATCTATCACTGGACATACCTGCACATGGTAGATATGTCTTCATCACACAGATCATTCCGGTCTGCTACACTTAACACATGTCTAGGTGACTTGTCACTCTCCTTGCATCCCAGGCCATTACAGAGGCTTCTTCCCTGCTCCGTTCCTATGCATTCAACCTTGCTGGTTAGACAATGTAAGGTCTATCTGGTCTGGGCTGCACAGCCAGAGAGATACTGCAGTAGACTCCATGGCTCAGGGTTTCCCACAAATAGAAGTCCTACTAAAAGTAGCAGCCTTCAGCCAAAGACAGATAACAGGAGCTGATCCCCACTCCATGAGTCACTCAAGAAAGGTCACATTGCAGAAAGCTCATAGTTGCATAACATGCAGCTATACATCTGAATTAATCAGTAATTAAAAATACCTGGCCTTCTTGTCATGGATTTGGGGAATCTGAGAGACAGATTCCAATCTGTCTGGATTCCTGTTGAAAGAAATTTTCTTCTGAAAGTATTTTTCTTTAAAGAGGTTTGCAACTGTGTTACAGGCACAGCAGTCAACGATTAAGTTTTGCTCCTGAAATAGCAACACATGCTTAATCAAGGAACAGAAAACAGCTTGTTACAGAAGGTGTTAACTCACAACTGCCAGTAAACTAAAAAGACAACTCTTCCAGTTATTTATGTTTCCCTTTTCTGAGGTTACAGTCCTCATGGCAGCAAGAAAGGGGCAGATTTTCGCCCTTGCTAGACTGCAACCTAGGCTTAATCTGAATGGGAGTCAGTCCTGACTTTTAGTTGATGACTCCAGCAGTTTAGAAGATGCTGCAGGATATCTGCAATTCAATGACAGCAACTTATAGGAGAGGCCAGAGCAGCAACTGAAAAGGGAACTATTTTATCAAACCTACTGAGAGAAATTAATAGCACAATGATTAGATCACAAACCAATAATAGCCAAATTAATGTTTTTATCCAAGAATATCTAGCAAATTCAGAAGCTGTAATTTTAGTTCCTCCATGAAACATCCATTTACTAAACATACTCATAAAAACAAAAAAATCACAAATTACTCATGGCCAGCTCAGAAACAGAAAAAGATTATCCTCTTCACAAGAATTATTGTTCCAAATTGTTCCCTTTCTTTTGCTACTATTCTGATTTTAATATAGCTCATGGATTTAATTATCCATTACAGGATATATTTGTAAAGTGATAAAAAATTGAAAGTACTATAAAATTAATAATTATTATGACTAATCCATGATTAATGCACTAGCTGATAGGTTTTACATCTCCCAGAATGGCAGTTTAGAGAATACACTTTCTGAAATCCTGTTAGAGATTGGCCAATTTTCTTCCAAAGTCACCAATCTTCTTTCTTCATAAAATGTGTACAATTGAGATGGTGGTGGTGCAACCTTAAAATCACAGTGTGGTCAGCCAATAAACTCAGTCATCCCTTTTCCTTGAATATCAGTGTCACCTAACCTGCGAAGCTCCTCCATTGCAGTCTCCAAAGCCAAGGGGCTTAATGTAGCACAGAAAGCTCAAATTAAATTCTTGCTGTATTGTACTGCTGCATGGCAATCTCTATTTTAAGCCACCATGTGTTAAGGAAGCCTTGTCTTTGTACTAGTATTAGATGCTGTCATAGCATAAGATGATGTGACAGGAGCACATATTGATTTAGAATTTGCTACTCCTCTTTTAAAATGTAGAGGCTGTCTGATATGAGCAACAAAGGGGATCCTACAAATAGTCAATGCATGTTTTGAGTCAAGCAACAAATACTCTTAAGAGACTCAAAAATTGTATTTTAAGGTTTAGTTTGGAAAAAGAAAATTTGATGGAAGGACACGAAAAGGCAAGATACTAGAGAAACACATTAATTGGGATATAAATTAGAATTACTATATCTAACAGAGCAAACTGCTTCTTAGACAGGGGAGGTATGTAATCTGGTTTATAACGAGGCACTCATCAAAATGGACCCAACAGACACAGGCAAACAAACATGCTCTGCAGATATTCTCACAAGATTGCTCTCTAAATAACTCATCCACATACAAGGCAGCTCATGGTTTTTTGTAGCATTTTAGTTTAGCTTGGCTTTGGGTTTCTTATTTTAAACAAAAGATTGATGCTTTGCAAACAAGCAAGAGTCTGGATAAATGAGATCTGATGTTTATTCATGACAATTTAAAAAAATGTTCAGATAGTAAACAAAACTTAATTACTTTAGAAAGACATAAAATCTGCTGACATAGGATATAATGCTAAATAATAATCACCAGAAAGCCATCTCATTATTATTGGGTTTGTGTTTGATATGGGTTTGGCCCAAGGCAAAGCCCAGGGCTTTATTTATTTAAAAGGGTACGAAAACAAGACAATATGCATGTTTCATATTAAATATTGCGATGGCATTGCACTATGTGAAATGCAATGAACAAGAACATTGTGAAGCACCGAGGAGAATTTAAAAATTTATATTTTGTTGTACTTTTTCTCAGACATAAGCAGACTTTCTGAGGGATTATGGGAATACTAATAGCCACTATGGTGCGGTAATTTATTATAATCTTGCAGCAATAAAAGGTACATCTACACACATACATGCACACACACTCCACATCTATAGCTAAGCCTGATTTTCCTATTGTCATCTGTTATTTTTTTAATTGCAAACTCTGATGAGTTTAAGTCAACATATTTCCTTACTGCTCCTTCTTCTTGTCAGCTGAAGCTGGATTGATAAAATGCAAATGAACAAATCATTAACGAGTACTGGTTATGAATCTCTCAGGCAGTTCAGGACCCTATCAAATCCTGCACCTATTACTTTGTGTGATTGATGCACTATTGTAAGTGATTGTTCCTGATCTTATTAAATCTTATTGATTTTTTCCCAGTTTCTATTTTATGCAGGACCAGGCTTGGACTATTATGAATGTTGCTGAACACTGTTAATCAAGCTTACACAGCTATTTTGATGGCAAACAATTAGAACTCTGAAGCAATACCTTGCAATTAGCTTCGGGGATATGGACCTCAGCACCGTAATAATGAAAGAGACTTTCTCCTTCAAGCAAGGTAATGAGATTTACAATAATGACCCCAAATAACCTCTGAGAAATAACCAATCTGCAAACATAGATGTGTTTATTAATAATTTGTGCACTTTTTATGAAAATATATTTTTAATTTTTTTCTTCACATATGAATCATTGTTTCTACTGAAACAAAGTATACAAAGTCTTATAAAAATGACAAATATATAAATTGAAAATCTGTACATATGATTTGAATCCAATGGAGGGTTCTAAAGAATGATATGCATCAATAACATTCAAATTTTGTGAGGAAAATAACACTAAAAACTTCTGAGAAAATACTGTCATATTATGCACAGACTTGAGTGGTTATCCTAGCTTGAAAATGCTTATTTACATGTTTAGTTAATATACATATCAGGTACACTATCTATGCAGTACATAAGTGGACATAGACATTCATAAATGCGTCTTTATAAATCCACCATATGCACTTTTTTTTTGAGTGATATAGTCAATAAAAATACCCTGATTTAGAAACTGAAGCAATTAACATAGTTTTGGTAATTGTAATAGACCACTGAACATCATAGGGGAAATTTCTGGTAAATCCAAAGTAATTTTAGCATAAATTAATACATAAATAAAAAAAAATGAACATATTTACCTAGAAAGTTAAATAGTGTCTTTCCAATTTCTTAACTTTCAGTCTTCATATTCTACTCTTGCAGCCTATGCACATTTTTTGCTGATCATTTAATATTGCTATAAACTCTTGTACCTACCTATCACATTGCACTTAGAGATTAACTCATATGTTTTTGCTAGTTAGCATATTTGTAAATTTCATTAGTATTTTTTCTTAAAAGAAAATATTCAACACCTGTAAAATAAATTTACATAAAGAAGAAATGCCTTGAGAATCAGGAAAATTTTGGAGGCCTTGAAAAACACCTACAATGTTCCTTTTTTGTTTCTATGAAGTTTTGAAATTGAAATCAAGGCTTTTATAATTTGGCTTAGCTGACAAGATGAAGTGCATCAGGCTCCAGTGCAGGAAAGAACAATTTTTGAATTATGAAAAGTTTACCATTCCTACTATTCTTAGATGATATTACATGCAAATGTCTCTGCTATATATGACATTTTCAGCAGGATGGCATTGAGGTGTTAATCACACCTCCCAAACTGGCATGCTCCCTGCTTGTTGCCCTCATACCCACATCTTCAAATCCCCCACAGAGCAGAATTCTAAAGCAGCCCCTGAACAGATTGTGAGTTCCACAAGTGGAGACTAAAAGTGGGGCTTAGGTGGAGATCTGTAGCTGGAAAAGATAATACTGAGGGTGATCACTTTTTTATTCAATATGCTAATCCATGTTCTGGGTGGGATACTGAGAGGAGAAGAGGGTTAAGAAAGAACAGTATTTCTTAGAATTGTACTTTAAAATATGTCTACTTCAATGTAGCATCAAAGTAGAAACAGGATTATATTTAAAAGCACAGGACAACAAGATGAACTCTTTTTAACCCATCGAATACATGTGAGAAATTCAGCCAGATAAGCAAAATAGGTACATGTTTATGACTATGTGCAATACACCATATGCTCAAAATGAAACTTTAGAAGACTGGAGGAAATTTGTGGTGCATTCCCAAAACAGCACTGTAAGAGTTAAATGTGTGAGCTTTGCAAATCTGATGAGACTTAAAGGGTTCAAAAGCTAATTCACCATGAGTTTTTCCCATTTCTCCTTACTTTGAGCACAGCCAATAAATGTGAGTGATTTTAGTGCCAGTTTCACTTTTTATCAAATAAATATACATTTCTTGCTGGATGTAATGGTTAATGAAATGCACATAATACGGAAAATCCATAAAAATGTTGTAGTTATACATTACTTTCTGACTGTTGTACAACCTTTGTAAACAAAGTATAGTATATCAACTTTCTTGTGACAATAAGCAGATCTGTCATCTTGGGGACAACTAAATGAATTATTTAATCGATAACAGACTACATCTCTGGTGATAAGGCAAGCTAAGAAAATTAAAAACTAACCAGGTATATATGTCACAAGCAAGATACACACGTAGTATAACATACATTTAATATTAAGTAGAACAATAATAAAAAAGAAAAAAGAAAAACTAGACCAAAATAGACAGTGGTAAGACAGGTTAGGTAGGAGGGTGGCACTCTTAAGTATAACACCCGTGGTGAACCCAGTTAAATTTATCCACTAATTTATTGCCAACTCCTTTAAAAAAAAAAAAAAAAGAAGGCGGCAACTGTCCAGAAAGTTTGATCTCTATGGCACTTTGGCAGTAGTGTGCTCACGCCTTTTATTTTCCTCATATGTGCATAAAGGTCTCAGTTTGTGTGCTATCTGGGCATGCACAGACATATGGTAAACATCCAGACTGCTCTAGCAAACACAGTATTTGCAAGTTTGCAAGTTTTACTATAGGCAATCCCAGTCATGAAGAAGGTCTCCAATACATATCTTTTATGTAATGTATGTAATATACAGGTATATTTTCTTATATCTGTATATTACATATACAGTTTACTCAAGTGTGGATAACATCTTCACGAATGGCAGGCCAGACTCGGTCAGATCCTGTCCTGCTTCTGATCTTCATGGAAACCTACCAAAAAATCCCCAAAAAAACAACCAAACAAACAAAAAGACCCCCAAACCTGAGGCAATCATATAGCAATAATTTAGCCAGTTGCACGTCTGTGTAAAAAGAGAAAGGGATATGTTTAGTAATATTTACTTTTCCAAATCTTCTAGGATTATGAACAAAGAGGCTTTTTTCCTTTCCCTAAATTTTTAAACAGAACTTTAAAAACTTTAGGAACCTGTACAGCTCCTTGTGGCTTCCGATACATGGAGTCTTTTCAGAAGTTACATTTATGTTATTTCTAAGGAAGAGCCTGACAGTTCTAAAATTACATAAACAGAGCCAAGCTGTCTGTTTTAAAACTGCATGTCATACAGGGTAGCCAGAGCAGCTGTTACTTGTATATGTGCAATTTTAAAACGTTTCTAGCTTTCTTTTTTTTTCTCCATTGAATATGCATCTTATGACAAAGAATTCAGCTCCTATAATTTTCTGCTTTCCTTTTTTCTCTTCCTAGTGTTCTCAGATATTTTGAACAGGTAAAATCCTTTTCAAGCAGGAAGGAAATTCTCCTTTCTCTTTTCCTCTCCTTCTTCATACAGTATGCATAAATCTCCTAAGTCTAGAATAATAATACATGTTTAGTGATATGAACACTTAGTATAGCTATAAAGACTAAGTGTTATTTTGATATGCAGGATTACATTTGAAACACACAGGCAGTAGAAGACACTTTTGTGGTGGAGGACAAAAACAGATAAAGATTTGCTTCTGTTCTGTAAATGCCTATGTATTAAAATACAGTAATTATAGCTATAAGACTCTGAATGCTAGTCATAGTGATGTGTCTCCTTGCTGCCATTGGGCTCCTGACAGCAAATTCCAATTCATCAAAGCAAACACCTCTGCACCACACAGCAGGCATGGTAAGTCTCTAATAACAGTGTATCATCTCCAAGTTATATGTGTTAAAACCACATTCATCAAACTGCAGTATCACACTTGAAAAGTTGTTTTTCCTGTGAGGATTTAGTGTTCCTTAAGAATTCTTTTTGTCTTCATGGACTTCTGTACATTTGCTTTCCTATTCTGTAATCCCTTTAGCATATGCAGATATTTATTTGTGTAGCTGAGCTACCATTTGCACAGCTGATTTCTCATCTGAGGTAACCTCCCCACTTATTCCTATAACTTATGTCAAAACTGCCAGCACTCACATCTTAAGCCCTTCTGAAATGAAGTCCATATTTGGGGTAACTGTAATGAAAATAAGCGACTTGAATATGAAAGCTCAATTCACAGCTTTAGGATGGTCAGACACAGGTCTTTTTCAGCTTAATTTGTGGCAAGTAGCAACCTGGGCTTCATTTTATATGTTGTATGTGTCATACAACAAGCTAGAAGGTGAAAAAAAATCAAGGGTATGAATATTCTGGAAAAAAAAATCAAACTTTAAATAAACCCCAAGATTCTTTCCGTAGCGCTTGTGTACATAAAACAGTTAATTTTGAGTTATGATGGTTGTTCATTATGGTGTACTTTCTCCATTAGTATTTACGTCTTCATGCCGGTATATTTTGGACAGTGCTAAACAGATCTGATACTCAAAAAATTATAGTCACAAGTCATCAAGAAAAGGTATTAGCAAAGAGTATTAGCATACAGGTGTAACTGGATGTATCAGAGACAGGCAGCCACCAATAAAATATTTAAGTTAATGCACTTGCAGTGAATACATAAAGCTAAACACAGGCTAATTAGGCTGCAGACACCAAGTTATCCTCTCTGCCGAAAATTATCCCTTTGGCTACTGGTATGCCTGCAGGTTTCTTTAGGTTAAGTTCCTTTTTCCCAGTAATACACAGAACCAACCTTTAGAGAGTGCAAAATAAAACTCTTTCAAGTTTAATTAAGAGGTTTAAGTATGAAGAAAATTATATCATGTGGTAAAGCATTTGTTTAAATGAGAAAGTTAAAAAAAATATCAGAACCAGCTCATTCTATTTATCTTTCAATTCTCATGCTTTTTCTATCAGATCACTTCTTGTTCTCCTTCACTACCCCTCCCTCTTCCACAGCCTGTCACTCATTTGTATTTATGATCTCCAAGCTATTATCCTCTCTGATTTTGTGATGCTCACAGATTTGTCCTTCCCTCCTTAACCTCACTCCCCTCTGTTATCACTATGGTTTCTAATTTCAGCTGTATCTTTCACTGCTTTGCCCCTTTTTCATATCATTTTGTCTGCTCCTCTGCACCTTAAACTAACCCAAGCATTCATCATCTGTGTTTCTGTCTCCATCTACTCATCTACTGAAGGAAAACTAGGGAATGTCCCTAGTCTTCCCTCTCCATCCTTTTATCTCCCCCTCCCACCACCACTTTTCTTAAGAGAAAACATAGAAGACTTTGCTCCGAATTCCTACATACTTCACAACCTGTAGTTTTCCTTCAAACTTTCTATTGATTTAGCTGCGTTTGGCTTTACACATTTTTAATTCCTTCATTTCTTCAGATTTTATTTTTTTACATCCCCAGCCTTTCTCCTTCTGCAGCTCCATCATTACTTTTAAATCCCAAATTTCTGAATTCAAAATTTTATTTCTATTTCTTATGGCTGTCAATTTCTCTCATTATTAGATCTACTCTATGTAGATATTTTCTCTCTGTTCTTTTTAAATTCCAAATTATAATGAAATGTTCCCTCAAGTACCTGTTCACGATGCCAAACACAGTTCTAAATATTTTCTTCTGAAAAATACTCCATTCCAGACTCTGCTTAATACATTATATCCTTCACCTGCCATCTTGTTGTTTGTTTGTTTGTGGGTTTGGTTTTTTTAAATTCAGCATAGGTCAGCTTGTTTGAAAAGGATGCTCCTAGTTTTCATCACATCATTCCCAGTTTCTTGTTAGCTGTCCCTGCTCACCTGAAATGCCTGCTAAAGAGCAACAATTTTATTCCTCTAATGGTCTTTATACATATTAATGGCAAATGCTATTACTCTGTAAAAGTGCCCTAGCATAGATCAAAGTTACGTTGTGCCCAGTGCTGCACATGCATTCAGGAAGTAGAACATAAATGCAGTATCTCAGCTTTTTGCAGATCAGATCAGATCAGATCAAATCTATGATTTTCCTCACATCTGCATCATCATTTCCCAGCACTATGCTCGGGAATAAGCTCACAACTAAACACAGAAATAATTCACCATTTGATTGACTTTTCAGTTTTTAAAATAGATGCTTCAACTAGTTACATCCATCTTTTCTCAGCAGTCCCCTCATCTCTTTTGAAAAGGAACTTAACACATAGCACTCCAAGGCTTCACCATCAAAGGGAAACTACTTCGACAAAATCTGCACTCTTTTTTGCAAAAACGACCAACTTCTTCACAATCTGAGCACCTTTCTCAAACCCTTTCGCTTGTAGTGCCTTTAATGCTTATTGCAAACCATTGGCAGCTAGAGTGACTTCTTGCCCTGAATTCATCACTGCCCACATTTTACCAGCATGAGTATTTTGCTCACTCTCATTAAATAACTTCACTCTTGTTGTTATTTTTATGGTAAACTATAAAGTCATAAAACATATGTGCAAGTTTGTTTTGGTTAAGCTTAGTAGATTCCTGTCAACACCCCTCCATAGTGCTACCCATGCCAAGTGAACACTGTGTCTTGCAGAAGGCCTCTCACTAAGCGGGTATACCACAAGAACTGGTTTTTTCCTCCCTCAACACGGAAAAAGGTTACTCTTAAATACTAGGCGCTTCAAAGCCTTCTGAATTCCAGACTGGCTTACAAAATAGAAAGTGACTATTATCAAGTAAAAAATAACATTTGCTGGCTTATGTTACTGGAGAATAAAGATGTTATGAGCTGAATTTTCTGTTTTCCTATTCATTTTTCAACTTTTGGGAAGAATGCCTACAACTGGAATAGTTTCCAGTTTGGAAAGCTTTGTGCCTGACAGCTCATAAAAGAAGTCTGGAATCATATCTGCCCACCAATACTGTGTAGATGTTCCCAAAGGTCAGAGAAAAGGAACTTTATTATCACTCCAGAAAGAAAAGTAAACATTTTCAGTCTAATGACTGCCTAGCACCAGGGGCATTTTCATCTCCTTTGTTTCTAATTGCACTCTCCAGGAGCCTTTCCACATTGCTGGACTGTCTTTCACAATGTCCGCTGGTCATATTATCTTCCTCTTTCATCTCTCAGCATCTTTAAGTTTTCCCTCTTTCCAGCTTCCCCTCACACATCAGAGTGTGTCATTCTATGCTTTTCTCATCTGTTTAGAATGAGGCATGACTTGGTGCTCAGGTGATATTCAGTGACAGCTTTTTGCAATTATCAAGATTTTAAACATAAACACTGCAACTTGTGCCAGCATTACTGGGATGCTCAGTGGGCAATTTCAGATAGTATGTATAAAGCCAAGGAATTACAACACCGATTATGCCATTTTATCACTGGTAGTGGAAATTTTAAATCTCAGACAGTTTTAGATTTTACATGTGAGTAGCGCTGAGTCTGCGTAACTGATGTTAGAATCTGGGCAATATAAAAGCTCCTCTTCAGCGCAATATAATCTGGCATTGGAAGAGACCTGCAAGTAGGAATGCAGTGACACTGATAATTTGTTACTTACTTTACTTCACTTCATTTTCCTATGTAAATAAAAATGTTACCTTATTAGTATTATAAGGAAGGGAGGGCAAAAACCATTACTAATACATGAACTTACACTTACTGCTCTTTTCTGGAAGGGAGTATATATTTCTTTAATAAATACGCTGAGTACATTCAATTCATATAAATTAAATGCTGTAGGAAGCTGGAGGGCTTCTCTCCTGAAATTTTTAATAAATATCCACAGGTCTGCATTTCCTTATTTATTTATAATTAAGGAAGCATTAAGAAAAGTAAAGTAAAAATCCAAAGAATTAACTATAGCATTTATATTATTTACTTAAAAAAACCCCAAACCAACCACATCTCTGAAAACTAAAATAAATTGTTTATCTTTTCATCCAGCATGACGAGGACGTATATATTTCCTTCTAGAGTCTACATTCAATTTGAAGAGGTTGCTCAGTTAAAAAATGAATGAATGAAAGAAACTTCACCTTGGGCATTCATCAGACCTGCATGTATTTCCAGGAATCTAGGGAGAGCATTATGTAACTTACACAAGCAAAAGACCCTTTTCTATAATATTTTCCACCATCCATTATCACAACTTAATACGGAAAAGGATAGTTGCATGCACAGTATTGTCAGCAGCTATGGTATGACAATGGTTAGTGCCACAAGTTCAGGAAATACGCACAGAGATATAAGAGCAAACAAATTGAGCAGGGAAGACAACTGGTATTAGCAAACTTCAAAAAAGTCATAGCTTGATGGTACTTTGAGTAATAGGTGATCTAAAAGGAAAACAGCTCTGATCAAATCACAATAAACAAATACAGATATTGTCATGGCTAGAATAGATACTTCCTCAGGCCTTGGAAGGAAATCCATCTAACTTAATCTTTAAGAGTAATTTTAAAAAGTGTATCTGCTATGTCAATATCCTTAGCTTGCAAATCTTGCAAACTAGTCTTCCACGACATTCTTCTGAAGGAGCTATGTATTTAATTGAAAACTATGTAAGCAAAGCTTCGTTCATTGCTTCTCACAATCACTTGTGGTAGTTCATAAATTTTAAATTATGAATGAAATTTCCAGTCAAGTGTCTTTATTTAAGGAAAATACAATCAAGGGATAAAAGAGAAAAATTTTTCTACATTTTCTCCATTTCCCAGTCTTTCATATATCAAAAGTTAATCCTTTCATGTTATTATCTTATTTTTGAGTGAGCTTTCAAAAGTCAGATAGGACTTGGAACAATCTGCAGTAGAACTACCCACTTTTGGGAGTAAATTAAAGGGGAAAAAATGAAACTATTGAAGACCTTTTCAGCCATGCAAAGGATTTACCAAAAGAAAGTTTTGAATTTCAGAGAGATGTGGTAGATGCCTTGTGAAAGACACAAACAAGGCAGGAAGGATAGAGTCATAATATTTTTCAGTGTAGTAATTACACTGCCTATTAAGGGGAGAGCAATTCATCATATCTAAAAAACCTCATGCCTAAATCCTGCCTTTGTTCTGTGTCCTCCCAGAGGGATCTTAGTTCTCTGCTGATACTTGGGGTGCACTCGAAAGTCATAAGGCATAATCTAGTGAAAACTTTCTGCCTTTGCATAACACATTCTCTCTTGGTTTATACTGTACCCGTAAGAATTTGCTTGTTTATTGGTGCCTCATGTCTCGGCAAATTTTGAAGTATAATGAGTTTGAAGAGGGAAGAGGACTGCATTTTCCTAGTATTACTGAAATTCCTTAAAATCCATATCAAGGCCACACTTTGTAGGCATGTCTAATATATTAGCGCCAGAAGAGTTTCTCCAAGAATAATGGAAAAGCTCTTGAATGGCAAAATCCACACTTACTTATGAAAGGGAGCAGTAATATTTTCTGTGACCCTGGAATGCTCTTTTCACAAGAGAGTTGATTCCCTGGACTTCTGCACCTGTGAAAAAAGCATTTCAGAAAAGTGACCATCCTATCATTTCCTAAAATCAAGAAATTCAAAGTCACAGTACAGAACACACTGTATTAACATCACCAGTACAGGACCCTGTTTTCCTCTGCCACAAAATTTTGGTTTATATTCACCAAATACCATTTTAATACCTTGAAAATAGACCTTAAGAATTTTCAGTGGGTAATTGAGCCATGTGTGTATTTTAGGACAAATATTGGGAAAAGTCATGTTCAATACCAAGGTCTATACCATTTAAACAATGAAAGCATCAGGTAAGTAACAACATTTGGACAGCAAGTCAATATGACTATGAAAGGTCTCCAATAATGAGCAAACTCAGACCAGTACACTGTTTTGAGTATTTGGCCTTCCTATTGACAAAGGTTGCTTTCAATCACACTGTATCTATTACCATATCAATCATCACTCTAAATGAATACAACATGATCACTGACGAAGACATCACATAAGCAGAGAAACTAAAGGTTCTATAAAAGCAAATAATGAAACTTTGGCTGATCACAGCATGAAAATTAGACCTAATCCCTAATCATTCCTATTTTGTAAAGCAAACAAATTGAAGCTAAAAATGTTAACTCTATTTCTTGTTCAGGTACTTAAGATATATGGAAATTGATATCACATTCTTAATTATTAAACATAATACAATCCAATACTTTGTTTGCTACACAAATTAAGATATGGAATTGAACTGATGAAAATGATTTACGTGCAGGATTAAAATATTGGCAGCTTTATAGAGTGAAATGTCACTATACTGCTGTACCTTCAAGTTTTACATTTCCTCCTTTGAATCCCTGTCAGCCTTCATGAACACTGGAGAGTTTAATCAATGCTTGCAGTAGCCATAACATAACACTGAATATTTTACTTTTGTAATAATCAAGGTGCTGTTTAGTACAAGTCAAAAGCAGAAATGACAAATTTATATACTGCACTTGGATGTTACATTTTAAACTGTATAAAAATTAAATTCTCACAAATTTCTATGATTCCTTTCTCTTCATGAAAGCAACCTGTATTTTACAACAGCTTAATGTACCTTAAGGCAATCAAATAGTATTTAGGATGACTCAGAGGTCATAAAATTCAAAGACTTATGAGCTTATGTATTTGAAGCACTTTTTAATTTATGTGATACAAACTACTTATAAAACAAGCATTTTATTTGCTTTATGTACTCCAAAGGGTGAAATTCAGATTATAATTTGTGCTACGCTTTTTTTCAAGTTGTTCAATGTCAAAAATAATATAAAGATTAGAAAGGGAAGAAGAGACTACCATCTTGGTATTATAGCAGTCTGCTTTCTTTATAAAACAACTTCGTGTGAAGACAAAATATATTCAAGAATGAGCAAGTAGGGACAGTGGCATCACACGAAGTTTAAGAAATTGAATAAAAAATTCAGGTAGATTGATATAAAGGTTCTCAAACACACGGAACTTATTTCCAGGTTCAGATCAAATCTGCTAGTACAACTCATTTAAAGGATAGCTAAAATTCTTTATAGAAAAGAAAAATAAAACCAACTTAGGAAAACTTCACAAAGCAGAGAAGAAAGACTAAGATAAAGATGGAATTAGAAATAATTAGTTTGAAAATACGTTTAATTACCAATCTTTATTTGAATAAACAAAGTTAGATTTTTCTGCCAACTTTCAATGAGATCAATGTATATAATAGTCCAAATACCTGTAAATTATAAACACCTTGAATATCATCACAAGGAAAGGATGTAAATATAAATTTTGGTTTTAAAGGTCCTAATTTATATTTAAAAAATATCCCCTTCTGTATTTTAGTAAACAGCTTTTTAATTTTGTTGTAGATATGTATTTGAAAATGTAAAAAAACCCCAAACCCACTGCTACTGTCAATGACATTCTTCACTGTATTATCCCTTTAGCACTGGACCAGACCTATTAAATATCTTTTAATATGTAAACTGGTATTTTGCCTAGATTGTAGATTAGAAGGATATAGAAATTAAAAATAATATAGAAAGTGCTCTGGTCACCTAGTTGATTTCCTCATTGCTATAACAGCAAGAAAACCTGACTTTTCCAACAGGTATATCTGGCTATATCAAATGTTTAATCCACCTGTGCAAGACAGCAAATTTGAGATCATTTATTCATGAAAGTGCTTCGCTTCACTGTCTCCAATTCTGTGTCTGATCACATACGGAATGGCAGTTTTATAATACAAAAATATGCAATACTTCAAAAATGCTCATTAAGCTAACGTTTGTTATGAGGGTAATTTACATTTACTATACTTCAGGACATTTGCAGGTGTCATCATTATAGGTAAGCATGAATAGAAAGCTACAATTTTTACCCCAACTTGATCCTCATTTTTCTCACAGACAGCAGTCAACAGGGCTGAGCGGGCAGAAGTAGAAATGACTTTACCACATCCCTGTCTCAGGTTGCAACAGGCAGACTAGCGCTAAACATTTCCCCTAGATCCCCTGCAATTACACATCGGCAAGAGGCAGTTTTCACTATTTCAAGGGTTCTGTTTCTTGAATCCTTTAAGTTTAAGATGGATTAAGTCAAATCTTGTTCAGAACCTTTAACCTGCACTTTTACTGTAATTTTTATGACAACTGCTGCTCACCATGGATTTCTATAGGTTACTGTGTTTAACTATATGAGATGTATCTCAAATGGAACCTCCTTCCCAATATTTTTGTGTTTATAGCCCTGGGCCCATAGAGCTTTGAGAAGATGAACAACATCAAGAGCAGCAAGGGCAAAAATAATGGCTTATCTCCATTTTGAAGATGGACAGAAGCTGGAGAACTCATGACAACACTGCAAAGCATGTTTTTCCCTGTTGAGACGCAAGCTGAAACAGTTTAAAGCAACATTGCTGCCTATAGTTCCACTTGTGCTCTGCTGACAGTGGATCTGGACTTTAGTCTCCAAAATTACCTTGGAGTTTGTACAAACATAAATAAATAATTTCTCTTTAAAGAGATTTTTACTTAAGTAAAGGTCTATTTGTGCCATTTCCATAATATTTACAGAACTGGCACATTAACCCAAAAGGAAAATTAAGGGTCATATACAGACAAGGTGCTGCAGAGGAAGAACTGGCAGGGAAGTAATCACTGATAGATAAAGCCATTCGTGGACACTGAGCAGTGTAAGGAAAGTTACAGCAGTATTAAAGGGCTTTGTGATCAGTTTAAAATGAGTGCTGACTAAGTCAGTGTTACAAGAAGGTGATTACTGCTGAGTGAAAAATATTGCATGGTACTGGCTTTAAACAGAGTCAAGTTCTGTATAGCCAATCAGGATCTGGAGACCACTGAGAGCAATCTAGACTGCGCCTCTTATGGTAGTAGAAATGGTTGGACCAGAGCAAAGGGACAAATTGACAACTGTACTAGAGTGGCTAAGGAAAGTTACAGGGCAACTCAAATGTTATTTCCAGCTCCCTGAACAAGTGCTGGACATGTTGTGAGTATGCCCCATGTCCTATTCCATTTCTGCTCATTCAGAACAGACCATTGCCTGGCAGGTAGATGATAGCTCCTCAGCATTTCATCTCCAACCAGTTACAGTGTTTTTTGTCTTCTGGCTTGTACTCCCTACCCAGCTGAGTCCATTATATTTTCCACTCCACTCTTGGAAGAGAGGCAGTTTCTTCCTTATCTTCTCTCAAATAAGGAGCCATTTAGAAAATATATGACCGTGGTACTTCAGAATCTCCTGAGACTTCAATATGCCTCTGATATAACAAGCCAATCCAATTTCAGGTATTTCTTTATACAGCTTGCCAGAATTTTTATTTTTTTTTTTCAGTATGTCTATTATAATAGCCCCTTCTATCAAATTTTTGTTGTTATCCTTGGTCCAGCTTTTTACTAGGGCAGTGTAGATTGTATCAACATCTTGCCAGACAAGTATGGCCATGTTTTTTAAATAAGTATTTCACTTCTGCCCCTACTTATTCAGAATAGGACATGTCATTTACTACAGCTGACATGGAGATTCTTTGATCACTTTTTACAATCCAAAACCACTGCAGACTTACAACACTGAATGGACATAGCCATGTGACTTGCATTAAAATCAATGAGACTCATGGCATGGAATCCCACACAACCATTGAAAATTAATTATTTATAATAACACATTTCTCTTTCCATCTGAGCATCGCAAGCATAATTTCCAAGATTAATTAATTATAGTTCAAAAGATGCACTGTTCTAATGAGGCAGGGACTTTATACCTATTTTTATGTTTCTGTATTGTGGTTAAAGCCCAGCTGGTAACTCAGAAGACAGACAATTCTAGGTCTGTTTAAGGACATTTAAAGAAACTCCCTTTGCTGGGAGTTTCACTGGTTGTGATTAACTGCTGCTAGAACCAGTGGGAACTATAGTGTAAAAGTATTCCAGAGTTTTATAGACATTTTTCTCCCAAGCACAAGAGTTAAGGGATGAAAAGTGGATCTCTGTATGAAATTTATTGAAGGCTAGGGCTCTTTCAAGATTTTCTTTTCACAGCACACAAACCCAAGTGACCTAAGGAAAGCCACAGTGAATTTGTGGTCAAGTCTGAAACAGAATCTACTAGTCTCCCCATATCCCCACTCTCAATGTTAACAGATAGTTGTTACCTTCATAAACACCATTATTGGTACAGATTTGTCAGTTCAGCCCCAGACCTCAGTTGTGCCTTTTGCCATTCTCCATCTGACGGTCAGCTAAAATGCAGAACTACCTTTGGTTAGGCTTTATGGAACTCAAAATAACTGCCTAACCCTAAGCTTTCTACCAGGCATCACTGTTCACATTTTTCCCTTTGTGAATGGATGATTGGCTTTTTATTTTGAAACACAAGCGGAGGGAAATGTGAAGGTGATGACAACATATTGTGTCTGGCAGCTGTTTAGTGAAAAAACTATAAACAGTTCCAGGAAGAATGGGGTCTCCAAAGAACAGTGTCTTATTAACCACAGGAGCGACAGCACTTCCTCTGGAGTTTGCTGTTCCAGGACCCAGAAGTCCTACATTAATTTTCTTCTTTTATTCACAAGTGTCTCTTTTACAAATGAATGACAGAAAAGTGATCCCATTTAAGGTTATTTTGCTATTATGGTGTCACTTTAAAAGGTGAGAGATGATGGTTTATGTCTTCTCAAACTGAGGAGGACCTAGAACCTATATCACCCACTTCTTGTACCTGAAACCTGATTATTGGTCACTTAGAAAGTGAGGACTTGCACTCCATCAAATTCATTTGAGTGGCAACAGCTGTGATTCTTATGTTTCATGTTGAAGTCTGGATAATATATTAGGCCATGCCTAATAAAGCAGAGTCATAAGGGGGACATAGTCCCCCAGGTACCTCATCTGTAAACTCCAAATAGACTTAGGTATTAAGAAGGCTGCAGTTTTCTGAAGGTATGCAACAATAATTTCCTGCATGCCCAAGATAATTTTATTAGCTAAAAAAAATATAGGTTTCTAGGTGGTTTATGAGAATTTCTGAAACTTGTCTCTCACAAGCCTTGTTTGCCTTCTGCCTTTCAGAGACATGATAGCAAGAGTCAGTGAATCAGGTTCCCGTTGTGGGAGGCAACTTGTCCTTTAGTGCTCGCAGAAGCTGAGCACTGTGGGTTTATCAGAAACATAAATAATATCTTGATCCTCTGGAGACCACAGCTTCTAGTTCCTACAAAATTCAAATGTGTTTCCTTGCTGATGGAGTATACTCCACATATTTTTCCTTGCTTTCATTGTATCAATACCTATATTTGACCTTAATGCTAATCTATGTGCCCTAGACCTGCACTCAAAACTCTCAGACAGGGAGTTTCTAGAATTTCTGTTGTCAAGGTAGTCTCAACATCCTCAACATGAAGAGCTTAATCTTTCTTCAGCCACTAACACTGGAGATTTCCATTCCAAGTCATATTCCTCAGAGACGGCTGGGGAACATATTCATGCTATTTCCTAACTTGCAAAAGACTTTACACTGGGAGCAGACCTCATTCCAGTGACTTTCTAAAGAAAAGTGAATCCTTAGATTTTCTCAGTGTGGACTGTGCTTTATGTAAAGAGGAGACAACAGTCACAGAAAGACGTAATTCCTTTTTATTAAAATCAGAATAAATTTGCCCATCTGTTAGAAAGTAGAAATAATTAAAATTTATTTACTGTAGTAGATTATGTATGTTATTGCATTAACACTTAACTACAAAATCACCAAGCTGCAAAATTTTTTATTAAACATGCTCTCCTAGGGTAATAAGGAATTCCAGTTAGTTCTTTGGAATGGCATTAAGTTTGTGATGAACAAGTCACATTCTAAAATTTGTTCTAGCAAATAAACAATAGTGTCACTGGGGACTGGCAAAACTTCAACTTGTCTTAAGCATTACAGTATTTACCTCTGGTGCTACCTAAGTGTACTTGCAAATCAGGGAGTTCATGATGCAAGGCCTGAGATTATCTTTCAATTGCAGCTGCAAAGCCAGAAACACAAATTAGACTTGCATAAACAAAGGCTAAGCTTCAAAAGGCTGTGGAAAGAACTTGGTAGCAATATGATATGCTTTTATTTCTACTTGTTCTTCTGTGCCTAAGAACATATTGTGCACTGCATCACTCTAAATTTGAAATCTCTTTTTTATTACTAATTTAAGTCACAAACATAATATTTAACTTTTTTTTGTATTTATCTGACTTATTAGATTTAGAGTGTTGGTGCACCAGTTCAAGGTAACTAAACAGCTTTATTATATCAGCAATAGCCTTGCAAGATATCCTCATTGTATTCTGAAGGACTTAATTTAAGAGATGATGCTGTGAAACATTCTATTTTTTTTCTATGTTAGAGAGCCATAATCAGATAAATAGTAAGGAGACACAAAAGGAGAACTCTAAGATCCTATGGGAACAAGAGCAGGAGCCGTACCCTTAATCTAATGGGATGTATCTCAGTATAGTGCACATAAACAAATAGGTACTCTCCTTGTATTAACAATATGTCGATCTCAGGAGCACTTGTCCATGTAGGATGCTGAATATTTATCCCTATTTCTCAAGAGTTTTTAAACAGTATCTTGTTATTACAAATGTTCATAGAAGTTTATCAAATAAAAAGGAAACAATCTTCTAAATGAACCTTCTTTGAATCAAACTTTTAAAATGCCATATCCCATCCTGAATGGAAGCACAAGCTCAAGTTTAAAAACTCATAAGTGATATCATGTAGACCACAACAAAAAACAAAGGAAGCAACACTTCCACTTTTTCCGTTTTATGGGCTTGTTAAACAGAGACTAAAACCACCATTTTATTTCTGCTAGACTCAGAAACTTCACAGCTCTAGGTGCAAAATGAGAGGAAGCTGCTTTGCAATTGAAAATGAACAATAGATTTAAATAGCACTGAAGGACTGAAAACAGCTGGCTACAAGCCCAGAATCTATAAATAGAACCTATAAACAGAACCTATAAACTTATTCATCATAACTCCACTGACAATGATGACATCATCAGGAAATGAAAACAGAAAAAAAGCAGAAAAGGAATAAAAACAATGGACCTCAGGAATGAAAGGCCGAGCTTTGCCAGAGCAATCTGCTCAAGTTAGACAGCAGTCCTAGAGTGAGAAAGCAGCAATGGCAACAAATAATGCCATGAGTCTTGCTACATAAGATGCCACGGGAAGAGGAAGGAAGAAGAAAAGGAACCAATCCTCTGTAGAATTAGTGTTACTGGTGTAGATTCCTAATTTTTATGGGAATGGTGAAATGCAATGTTTATCATTTGTCTTGAGCATGATGAATACAGTATGTGATTTATGCAAACAAAACCTTTCACTTAGCATAGAAGTTTTGACATACCCTTCCTTTCCTTTTCCATGTAAATCCCTTCAACTTTTAAACAAAACCAGAAATAGCACCAATACTATACTTTGCTCTCTTCATCTAACTTAAGAACACAGAAATATAGAGAACACTCTATGGAAACAATGTGATTATTAACATGAATAAAAGTAACCACAATTATAGCAATCTGTATGAGAACAACTGATTACAGAAAAAATTTCCTGTAAAAATGCAGTATGACTGAAAGAAAGGCTAGAGAAAAAAATTCTATTCACATAGATGGAAGGCTATATAAATGGAAAAGTATATAAAATATGTTCAAAATAAAACAAAAGACACAGGTTCCAGCGCTATGATCAGATACTCAGATCAGATCTCAAACCCAGAGAGTGAGCATAATGGCATCATATATGTTCATAAATTTGAGTAGATGATTTCCTTTTCTATCATTCCCAGTTGACTTCTGAAATCATAGCTCCCTTTGATTAGAAACATTTTCTGCAACAATTTCTGTGGGGCTGTTTTCAAAGTGAGACATGTCAGTATTCAAAGCCACATGATTTGTAGGACTGAAAACCTTCGGACACCAAATACTCCTCCCATGGGAAAAAAAAAAAAAAAAAAAAGCATCCACCCCTTATCCCCGCACTTAAATGCATGGTATTTGCCTGAAGTACTTGGCAGGATCAGCAGCTTGCAACGCTTCTGCTCAAGGGCTAAGCAGGTATTGCTGATTTGTGAAGGCTTTCTTCTCCCACTGCACACATGAATACACACCTCCTCGCCTGGTTTGGAGAAGGTAGATAAAAAATGACAGATTGTGATGGGCAAGGTAACGTAAAAACTAAGCAGACTTGCGGTAGGAAACTCAGGAGAAGCCAAGCTTTTTGACAGTTGAGATGGTTACCTAATTGGTACAGATTCCTGTAAGTTAGCCCATTCCATTAGAAGGGATGAGTTTTGACTTTGTAGAGGGCCAGTTTTGGATTGGAAAAAGCTAGAAGAACATGTACACAGACTCTTTCAAAATAGAATTACAAAAATATTCATGTGTCATTTCAGAAGACCCATTGCTATCAACCACACCACCATTTTGTGACACATTAATGAAGGAGTCTTTTGGATGAAACGCAAACATGTAGACAGTAGGAAAGTCCCAGAGGATTGGAGGTTGGCCAGCACGACGCTTCTTTACAAAATGGGCAGGAAGGAAGACCCTGGAAAATACAGGCCTGTCATCCTGACCTCAGTGTCAGGGAAGGTACAGGGCAGATGATCCTATGTAAGATCATAAAGCATGTGCCAGAAAACAAAGGGATCAGGCCCAGTCAGCATGGGCTCATGAAGGGAAGGTCCTGCTTGACCAACCTAATCTCCTTCTACAGTAAGATGCCCACCTGGTTGATGAAGGAAAGGCTGTAGACATTGTCTATGTGGAATTAAGTAAAGCATTTGACACTGTCTCCCACAGCACCCTCCTGGAGAAGTTGACAGATCATGGCCTGGATAAGTATATTCTTCACTGGGCTGGAAACTGTCTGGATGACCAAGCCCAAAGAATGGTGGTAAATGACATCACATCTAGTTAGTCACCGGTCACTAGTGGTGTCCCTCAGGTCTCCGTATTAGGGCAAGTGTTGTTTAACATATTGGTGATCTAAATGAGGGGACTGAATGCAACCTCAGTAAATTCACAGACGACACCAAGTTGGGTGAGAGTGTTGGTCTGCTGGAGGACAGGGAGGCTCTGCAGAGGGATCTGGACAGGCTGTATTGATGGGCAGTGGCCAGTGGTATGAAGTTCAACAAGGCAAAGTGCTGGGTCCTGCATTTGGGTCACAACAACCCCATGCAACACTACAGGCTTTGGGAAAAGTGGCTGGAAAACTGCTTGGTAGAAAAGGACCTGTGAGTGCTGACTGATGGTCAGCTGAGAGTCAGACAGCTTGTGCCAAGGGGAAGAAGAAGGAAAACAGCACCCTGGCCTGTATCAGAAATAGTGTAGCCAGCAGGGCCAAGGAAGTGATCATCCCCTTGTACTCAGCACTTGTGAGGCTGCACTTCGAATTCTGCGTTTGGTTCTGGGCCCCTCGCTACAAGAAAGAGACTGAGTTGCTGAATCGAGCGAAGGAAAGGGTAGCGCAGCTGGTGAAGGGTCTGGAGAATAAGTCTTATGAGGAATGGCTGAGGGAACTGACGTTGTTTAGTCTGGAGAAGAGAAGGCTCAGGGGCACCATACCGCTCTCTGCAACTCTCTGAGAGGTGGTTGTAGTGAGGTTGGTGTCAGTCTCTTTTCCCAGGTAACAAGTGACAGGACAAGAGGTGATGGCCAGGGAAGATTTAGATTGTATATTAGGAAAAATTTCTTCACAGAGAGAGTGCTCAGGCATTGGAACAGTCTGCCCAGGGAAGTGGTGGAATCACTGTCCCTGGAAGTGTTCAAAAACCATGTAGATGAGGCCCTCAGTTACATGGTTTAGTGGTGGTCTTGGCACTCCTGGGGTAATGGTTGGACTTGATGGTTTTACAGGTCTTTTCCAACCTACTTGATTATATGATTCTATTTTATGATTCTATGTAGGTATTATACTCAGGTAACTTTCTGTCCTGTGAGGCTTTGCTCTAAAGATGATTGTCACTGTCCCCAGGAAAAAAAAAACCAAAGCCTTTTTGCTTGAAAAGTATCAGCTTTAGACACTTTTTGCACTTCATTAAACATATGCATTGTAATATGATATCAGTCTTATGGAGCTATTTCAATAAAAAAAAAGAAATGCCAAATGAAAAAATATAAAGCATTGGGTAACAAAACATTTGAAATTAAAGTAACATAATGTATCATTTGTCTAAAAAGGAAATTTTACTTCTGGTAATAAATAATTTTATTATGCCTTTCCATATTTTAAACAAACAAAAATTGAGAAATGATCCAAAAAGGTCTTTTAAAAGAAGTTGAAAATACTGATTCCACATGTATACAAATGCAGTGGAGTGAAATTTGACTTTGCTACCAGGTGAGGCGATGAGGGCAAGATTTCCTAACATCAGTGGAGGCTAAACTTCAGCATTCCCTATAAAAAATTTAATAAAATGGTCTGAGAAGCATATTCGTGTTTCTGAATTTCTGGAAGGAACGGGATAGTTTCACTCCTGGTCGAGCACACGGAGCTCACAGAGCTCTTCTAAGTAAAGATTAATACTGAACAGGTTCAAAATTTTTTCTAGACTAGGCCATCTTGTCTAGACTGCGCTTTGCCCAAGAAAGTGTAACACTGTGATCCTTGAAGTCCTTCCCAACCTGATATTCCATTATTCTATAAAATAGCTGTTCCAGCTACTAGAAAGCAGCTGAGTGTTTGCACAACTTCTCCTGGTTACCAGCAGAAGCTGAGGTAGCTTTGACAATTCACCGATGAAAGCCATACGCGGATCCTGAAGGAGCTGGCGAATGAAGTTGCTAAACCACTGTCCATCATCTTTGAAACATCATGGCAGTCAGGTGAAGTTCCTGATGACTGGAAAAAGGGTAATATAACCCTCAATTTCAAGAAGGGATGATCCAAGGAACTACAGACCAGTCAGTCTCACCTCTGGTCCTGGCAAAATCTTGGAGCAGATTCTTCTGGAAGGCATGCTGAGGCACATGAAAAACAAGAAGGTGGTTGGTGACAGCCAGCATGACTTCACTAAGGGGAAATCCTGCCTGACCAATTTGGTGGCCTTCTGTGATGGGGCTATGGAACTGATGGACAGGGGTCGAGCAGTTGATGTCATCTACCTGGACTTGTGCAAAGCGTTAAACACAGTCCCGCATGACATCCTTTTCTCTAAGTTGTAGAGACATCAGTTTGATAGATGGACGACTCAGTGGATAAAGAACTGGCTGGATGGCTGCATGCAAAAAGTTGTGGTTAATGGCTCAATATCCAGCTGGAAACCAGTAAGGAGTGGTGTCCCTCAGGGACAGGTTTTGGGACCAGTCTTTTTCAACATCTCTGTCAGTGACATGGACAGTGGGATTGAGTGCGCCCCCAGTAAGTTTGCCAATGACACTAAGATGTGTGGTTCAATTGATACACTGGAGGGAAGGCATGCCATCCAGAGGGACCTTGACACACTTACGAGGTGGGCAGATGCCAACCTTATGGAGTTCAGCCTTGCCAAGTCCAAGGTCCTACACCTGGGTCAGAGTAGTTCCAGGCACAGCTACAGGTTGGGCAGGGAAGAGATTTAGAGCAGGCCTGCAGAGAAGGACTTGGGGGTGTTGGTCGATAAGAAAATTAACATGAGCTGTCAGTGTGAACTCGCAGCCCAGAAAACCAACCACATCCTGGGCTGCATCAAAAGGAGGGTGACCAGCAGGTCGAAGGAGGTGATCCTGTCCCTCTACTCTGCTCTCATGAGACCTCACTTGGAGTATTGTGTACGGTTCTGGTGTCCTCAACATAAAAAGTACATGGACTGGAGCACCTCCCGTATGA
This sequence comes from Psittacus erithacus, assembly GCA_009867235.2. Classification (NCBI taxonomy): domain Eukaryota; kingdom Metazoa; phylum Chordata; class Aves; order Psittaciformes; family Psittacidae; genus Psittacus; species Psittacus erithacus. Next base: position 51,274 of record WYDI02031371.1, read on the forward strand.
AGACAGGCTGAGAAAATTGGGGCTGTTCAGTGTGGAGAAGAGAAGGCTGCATGGAGATCTCATAGCAGCCTTCTGGTATCTGAAGGGTGCCTGTAAGGATGCTGGAGAGGGACACTTCATTAGGGACTGCAGTGATAGGACAGGGGGTAACATGTTAAAACTTGAACAGGGGAATTTTGCATTGGATGTAAGGAGGAAGTTGTTTACTATTAGGGTGGTGAGGCACTGGAATGGCTTCCCAGGGAAGTTGTGAATGCTCCATCCCTGGCGGTGTTCAAGGCCGGGTTGGACAGAGCCTTGGGCAACATGGTTTAGTGTGAGGTATCCCTGCCCATGGCAGGGGGGTTGGAACTAGATGATATTAAAGTCCTTTCCAACCCTAACTATTTTGTGATGCTATGATTCTAAGTATCTTAAAAGTTGTTGTGCACACCACTAGTGTCTGAGTAAAAAGTTTCATCAATGACTTGGGTTGTGAAATATTTCTGAGGGAACAAAGTCTGGGTTAAAATGATAAAATAAGTGCCTAAATAGTTAGAAATACAAGCAAATTTTACTTTCAAAGTATTCCAAAATATGTAATATTGACATTACATATAAATAAAGCTATTAACATAATATGAAGTGCCAAGCTGTGAAAGCTACAAATCTATGTCTTGCTACTATCATTCCATCGTTTATAGTAAAACAATGCTGATACAATGCTCTAACAGTGTTAGTTAGGAGTATGAAGACTGCAAACATTTTGCAAGACATTGATATACATATGGTGAAAAAAACCAGCAATAAGAATTTCCCAGTGTTCTGGTGTTAGTGTGGCTGAGCCAGACAATCCTTCATCTTTTTAGAAGAACACTGTAGGAACCTTTAATTCTTCTCACTCCCTAGAAGTGATGGCGGCCTGCCAAAGAGGAACAGATTTTGTGCTAAGCCTCTACTTAGACTATATTCTTCCTAAAAGACCTTCCTGCTACAAGCATCAGGAGGATTTGAAAGTGAGGTCTGTGGGTCACAGATAGAAATTCAATATTTTGGGGGAGAAAAAGATAAGCCCCAGGAGCTCTGTGTTTTACTGCTCTCTTCACTGTGGAGAGTGGCACTTGATGTGATCCTCACTGTTGAGCATGACACAATACATTTCAGAGCTGAAACTATTGGACTGTAGCTAGATTTTGCTTCAGGGTGGAAATAGGTAGTGTTCTAGAATCAAGAAAATGCAAAAAATGATGGGGATGTTGAGTCCTCACAAAGCAAATAAACTAAACACAATAGAGCTGGAGGCATGCTGCACTACCCCTACTTTATGTACACACACACACATTATTTATTTAATTTTCTTTAATATAAAATACAGAGTATTTCTTGGCATACAGAGCCTTGTCACTAGCTTGTGAATTGCATTAAGTCATCTCACCTGGGGCTTAGTATTCACCCCACGTAGGCATACAAACTGAATATTAAAAAAAAAAAAAGTAAAAACCCTAAAGCCTGGAGCTTGTTTATATAATTTAGCATCTCATTCCAAACTGTAAAAATTCAAAATCAGGTTCTACTCTACAGTCAAGTTAATCATATCACATCCTATCTCTGATAGGTGCAGAAATAAAAACTGCTTAACAGGTTTCAGGTAATCATACTCAGTGTGCCATGACATCATGATTTCTTTTATAGGAAAAAAACACACATGCACACAGAAATGCACAGCTCCCAGAAGAAATGCTGCAACTGAATATGTTGTTTTTAGGTATACAGTCAGTAGTTATTTAAAGGATTAAAAATATCTATAAATGGGGCTCAACATCCATGCCAATTGATTCAAAGGTGGGCATTTGTATACATTGAAAGATTCTCAGGAGTATGGGGTTAAAAAAGCCTCAGAAAAGGAAGAAAATAAATATTATTCAGAAAGTTGTGCCTCTAATTAAAAAAAAAAAACAAACAAGCACAGCAGTGTGTTAATATTATTTACAGGACTGTAGAAAATGCAGATAACTTAAACATATATGGAAGAAAATGTTATTGAAAAAGCATTTCTTTTCTCCTAAACAAAGAAGACAAAGAAGACAAAGTTCACCATGGCTTAAAAATGTAGGATATGGAGCTCTGCTTCAGAACTCCACAAATATTTGCAAAAATTTTCTGAGGTATTTGCCTAGCTGTCGTGATGACTAAAAGGGAAAAATAACATTCTACAAATATTTGAAGGAAAAAACCACCAATAAGGAAGGAGTATAGCACACATAATGGCAATGGTTCTGTAGCTTAAATATATGTAATGAGATGCTGTTAAGATCTGGAAAATGTATACTGACAATTTAGAAAAACTTCTAAACAGTGTCATCAAATGTCTTTGGAACAACAGCCTGGAAAACGCTCTGGTCAGTTTAAGGCTCTGTTCGTTCATGCTAGGGTTGCTCTAGGCTGCTCTAGGTTGCATTTCAGCCTCCTGACAGTCTGCCATCAGGAAAAAAGAGAAAAAAAAAAAAGGAAAAACAAGCAAACAGACAAACAAAAAAGATTTAGTGTCACCATTTGTATGTGTAGAAGCTGAAAAGTTTAAAACTTAGTGAAGCTGAGGAGTTAACCTAATGTTCAGTCTCTTATATTTTACCTTTTACAACTTCTGTAACTGCATCAAGTTTAAATGTGCAGCTGAATCCAAAGTTTCAAAGCAGCATTCTTTGCAGATGAAACATTAGCTCCTTTCTTTCAATGCCAGATTTCCATTCTGTTTTAACATTTAATTATGCTAGAAGTTGTTATTTCAAGAAGCTGTGGGTTTGAAACTGCTTTATTTATTTAAAAATGTTATTTGTCATAATTTTCAAGAAAGTTCTGTGCCCTACACTTCTGACTAATTTTTCAATAGAGATGTGGCATAGTAACTATTCTCCCTGATAAATATTTTTATTAGCTTTACAAACACACTAAAAAGTTGTTGAAAATGGCAAAAATCAAACCAATTTTAGTGAATTATAACAAAGCTACACTATGGTAATAGAAAACATCTGCTGGCGATTCGTCATTTTTAGGAAAACTTTATTGTTTAAAACACTATGGGCCAAATTCAGAGACCACTGATTTCATAAAAGCCTGACATACGTTTCTTTCAAAAAGCCAAGGAGTGTAGCTGACACACAGCTTAAGGCACTAAAAATTATTTTAAAAGTTTTTCATTAATCCATTTATTAAATTTTCTTTTAATGGAATTGAAGAGATGTCTTTGGGCTTGGACAAAGCTGGACCCAAAATTAGTAGCACCAAGGGGAATCATGGAAATTTTAGCTTGTCACAGCTATAAAGTTAAAGTGGGGGAGGAGGCTACCTGCCCTTATTCTGAACTGCAGGCATCCTGTACTGTCCTGAACTATTTCTAAGCTGGTGGGGGTAGCAGGGGTTTAAATTGTCATTTTTGAGTCAATTCAGTTTGATCATCTACTCTACTACCCAGCAAGATTTTAAACTGGGATACCCGGAATGAGATGTGAATGTGTATCAGCCCCTCTTCTGAATACCTGGGAAGAAGAAAACCAGCCTTGTGTATATCTCCCTAATGGGACAATGGGAAGTCCAAAACCCTGTGCGCAGCTTCTCTCATGTCCGGCAAAATCTTAGTCTGCATTTCAGTTGCAGGGAAGTCACATTCTTATTCTGATTCTCGGAAGTTCAAACTTGCCCATGTATTAAGAAGTGAAGGACTACTAAGTTCTTGAACATCAAATCCTCAGTTCAGCATCCAGATGCTGACAGTAAAAAAACATGCATTTGAGAATGCGAATCAATATTTCATGTATATATAGGGTAGTCATGCAGCTCTGGACATTCTGACTTTTTGGGGCTGATCAACCTAATGGGTGTTTTTTGGTCAGGGAAGCACTTCTAGTTAGAAAGAATGTCCAAAAGAAGAGCAACTTCACATACATTCTGTATCCCATTCCAAAACCCCTATGGCTCTGTTGGAGACAGAAGAATGGCCTACATGTTTCTTCAGTGTGATGCCAGTACTCCTTTATATCTCAATTATTTAGGAACTCCATAAGATGCTCTTCAGAGATCATTCTGAATCCTGTTTTGATTTGTGACTTCACTGCACAGAGATATGGTGGGTTTTTTTCTTTAATCTGCCCCAAATGAGGTGCAGTTCCTTTTCACTATGAGGCCATTATTTTACAGTGCTCTTATTTTTTAGCTTTTAGTACTGATTTGAACTAAGCTATAACATACAGTAAGTTATCAGGTTGAATCTGAGGCACCCCACTGCCTTCTGAGAGAAGCTCTGGCTTAAAAATTGAAGTTAAAATACCAGCAACAGCCCTTCAGCTAACCTTAGAGACACTGTATACATTGTAGTTAAATACTAATTAAACAGCAACTGAAGTACTAATTAAACAGTTACAGCTAGAGGCTTTGACATTGTTTCACTTGTCTGCATTTTACTGGCATCATCATGAGTGGCAAAAACAAAACTACTTATAGGAGCGGAGATTAAATACTTTTTAATTTTGCTAGCTTATTGCTTGTTGATTCAGCTGCAGTGGTGGCTATTAAAAAGCTACTATTCATTCATGGCTAATGTACAGCAGTACCTTGTATCTCAGAGAAACTGTACTGGGAGAGCTTCATATCAGCTCTTTCATATCAGATATAAGAGATACTGCAGTGAAGAAATTACTTTCAAGGCTGATTCATAGAGGCAGGAGAGAAAAAGCTACAAACTTCCTTCTAGCCTGAGAAGTAGAAACATCTCACAGATAGTGAAGTATCTGAACTAAGCAGCAGCTGAATTTCTGTGTGCCATCTCTGTTCATAAAAACTGTCATTTTTGCTGGTGAAAGTTCTCATTTTAGGTTTGTTTTTTGTTGGTTTTTTTTTCCAAATGGGGTGAGCAATCTGAGCGTGACTAGTTTCAACATAACGTAACTACCCACTACCTTTTCTGTGGTTCACTTTTTGCATATACTAGATTCAGCATGGATTTCAAGTGAGCTGAGACTCAGGAGTGGCATGACTTTCAGGCTGGAAGGGAAAGAAAGTGCTGATATTACTGAGGTTTGCACAACTCTATTTATGTGAACTGCTGCAAATCCATGAGAACTGCTGTAGAGAATTTCAAGAGACATGAAGAAAACTGCCTAAGGAAAAAGAGCTTGCAAACAAAGCCAAGGCAAACAATCATAAAAACTCTGTGCATATTTTGTCTAGATACTTTCTAGTACTGTATATTTCCTGTTTTGACAAACATTTTAACCACTACCATACATCTGCCCAAGTATATGACAATGCTACAAAGCCCCTAGAATATATCACTTTCAAGTAGTTCATTTTATTGAAAAATGCTATTGTATTGTTTCAGATGGAGTCCTCTTGTTTTCAAGAAAATACATTTCCATGTACTGTCTTTGTAATAAGACAAATCCTTTAGTCTATTCAAATAAAACTTTCAATTCACTCTGTGTTAGTTTTGGCTGGGGTTAAAAAAAAAAAAGGACAAGATTGTAGGCCCTCTGCATGTAAAAATATTGATTTCTAACTTCTGAGTGAGTGGAAGAAATTTAGTGGGTGTGAAGAGAGATAAAACACAGGGCAGAAAAATACTCAGTTTGAAAATGAAGATGCACCTACAGTACCTCTGTCATGTCTTATATCCATATCAGTGTTGCTCTAGAAAGTCAAATGTTAGCAATTGACTAAAACTCAAGTTAAAACACTACCAAGTATCGACAATGGCCTCAGGATAACTCTGATCCTTAAGACGGTAACATGTGAAGAAAAGTTCATACTGAACAACAAATAAGATGATCAAGAATATAGAACATATATAAACAAGAACATTGAAAAACTGGAAAGCAGTAGTTTAGATATTTCACATCACACATGCAATCTTCAATTTGTGATTAAGCAGCTGGAAAGGAGAAATTACACACAAAAAGGAAGATCATATACAATATTAAAGTAAACATTACCAGATAGACAGCACATATGAATTGCACTCAAAATTAAAAAGGAGGTACTGGGCTACAAAAGCATTCTGCTTCTGGTGATCTGGTATTTCTCATGTCCTTTTATTTTAATATCTTTAAAATGAGATTATATAATCTGGAAATTGTGAATATATTTTCACTTTCTATCAATTAATACACTTGCAGTAGGACAAACAAAAGAAAATGTTATAATGGACTAATATTATTATTTAAAATTAAAAATAACAGATCATTACAGAGACCAATGGAAAAATTAATATTGCCACCTGTTGGTGAAAATACAGAAGGCCAAATAATTCCTAATAATTAGCATATCCCCAAGGAAAGTGTTGGCCTGTGTAAAATGAATGATAGTTATTGTTTTGATTTACACAACACCAGCTAGTCCAGATTACTATTACACATAGTAATCTTTGTGAAGAAGTCAGCACTGCCATATTCCTTTCTATTATGGCCAACACCACTGGACCTAAAAAGACTCAAACACACCCTCAAAAAATAAGAAACAATCTGCCTCAATAAAGTACAGTTTCTTTTCACTATGAGGCAGTTATTTTACAGTGCTCTTTCTTTTCAGCACTGATTTGAACATCTGTTGTGCTATTGTGCAGTATATTTAATAGCAGCAGTTCTGTAACAACGTGAAATTAATTTCAGTAACAATCTAACTAATTGGATTGCCGCAATGTTTATTTACATTCACTCTTTTCTCGGCTTTATCTCATTCTTCTGTCACATATCTCCTTCCACAAAAACCTTCTTTCGGTATATTAAGAACTTCTTTCCCTCCTCTTCTTCGTGCCTTTTCTACCTTGTATTACATCCACTATTTCTCTTTTATATTTGGTATCTATACTTTTCTCACTTGTTCACATTACCATCCATCTACCCATACATAACCACATTCCCATTTCACCCCTCCACCTTAAGCAATCTCTCTGCAAAATGAGCAGAGACTTTCTTGGAAATCTGCCTTTCTGTTAAAGAAAAAACCTAATAAATGAACTTGTTCTGCTTCTTCTGTTTCCTTCTTCCCCAATATATCCATTTTCATTGCTTAAACAAGTAGCGATCTCAAGACCTACACTTTGCCTTCCATTTTTGATAGAGTAGTATCTTCAGAAAGTCTGTTCTGTACTTGGTAGTATATGGGTCAGTACACAGCACTCTAGAGGAGTCAGCAAATCCATGGCCTACAAAGCCCATTTTAAATTCCCACAACCCAGAACAGTTAAGTTTTATCAGTCTTGAGAAATGGGGAAGATTTTTCATCTCTTTTTTTTTCTCCCCTGCACACAGTAACATATCATCAAAACAAAGTACACAGTTATTTCTAAAATATGTTTTTAAATCCACAGATACGGTTATAGTATGCCCAATTTTGATTTAGATACATGCTTACAAATGAACTTGCCTGAAATTATTTGGACAAATTTTCTGTTAAAGGTTGATTCTAAAATAGTATCAGTCCTTTGATGCTCCTTGCTCTCGTCCAAAAGCATGAGGAAATAGAAATGCCTTACAGAGTACCCTGAAGGTCTACAAAGATGGTTTTAATAAGTTCACAGCTGAAGGCACCTTCAGGGAAACCCTACCGCCAGTCCTCCCACTTAGATTTACAAGATATCAGTTCAAGTCCCTCAAATGCCTGCAGCTGTTGTGAAAGCCTCATGCCATTTTAGTTTCTATAGGTCAAAAACATACCTTAAATTTGACAAGAAAAATCAATAGGCATGCAGTACAGCCTGGTGAGGACAACAGGCCTTGCTTCACCAAGACACATGCCTGATGAGAAGGCTTTTTTATTAACTTAGGCTTCTGGATAAACTCATGGTCTAGCTCCATAAAAAGACAAACCCTTGCATAATGTGAAATAGCACATACAAGTACAGAGCTCTGTAACAAACTTTCTGTATTTCTCAGGGCAGGAAAAACCTGAACTTAAGTAAGATATTTCAAGACAAAGAAATCCAGTGTACCCTGGGGATGAGGATGAAAACAAAGGCTTTGGTGACCAATAACAGTCAATGAAGAAACTAATTTTATCTTGAAAATTGCATAAAATAAATATTTGTTACAAGACCTTGCCTCAATCCAGACTACATGCAGGATACCTGACATTCCTAACCTGCAGCACAGAGAATGAGGATTTTCAAATATCTGTGTTTAACAAAAATATATGTTCACTTGCAGCTACACGGTTTGCTTTATCACAGTTTTAAGAAATATTAGCAGAATGTATTGTATAAGTTGCTTCAAGTGAAAAAAAAGAATGCTGCTGCCATGACCCTTATGATTGTAGGAAAGAGGGTCAAAAAACATCACTAGTTTTTACTCATCATGTAATCAGACTGGCATCACTTTATATGTTATCTCAGGTATATATGGTGGATAGATTTTTCAGGAAGACCTGTGGTCAGCTTCAGAGTGGCTAAAGTCAGACTAAACTTTTACATTCATGCTTTGGTCTGGGATGTCCCCCTGTGCGCAATACTGTCTTCAAACAAAGTATTTATTGGCAAAACCTTTTCCTTTCTGAAAAAATAAATGATTACTTCACAGTGTTTTGGTTTTTTTTATTAAAGGACTAAAATAATTTATGGCTATGGCTACAAAGTCTGGAAAAGCATTAAAGTTCCCTTACTACCTGAGATATAACAGTAGCCCAGTCTGCTACTGGCTCCCTCTCTCACAGAGAGGCAATCTAAAAGGAGCTGTATAATGCTCTTAATCAGAACTCTGTTATTTAAGATGTAAATGGTGAAGTTACTCCCATATTACTCCTGTGGTATTATTGGGGGAGGCAGCAATATTTTAAAAATATCTTTTTTTACTATATGATTTGTTGCGTCAAAGAGGAAGATAAAATAAACATTGCAGAAAAAAAAAAAGCAGTTTGAAAAAGATTTTCCTGCAGCTTTCCCAGTGGTACGTAAGGTGGGCCACTTTTTAAGCTGTTGGGGTTTTTGTTTGTTTGTGTGTTTGTTTGTGGGGCTTTGTTTGGGGTTTCTTTGTCTTTGTTTTGAGCACCTACCATATAAGTCTTTTGGCTAAGGAGGACTTCAGTGAAGTCTGTAGTCCTACATTCAGATTCATCTGTTTGACTACTCACAGATAATGCAATATGAAATGTACAGGAATTTGTTTTTTAGTTCAGACCCTAATTTGGGGAAGAATAGAGTCAGAGCCCAGGTAATAAAAGAGTGAAACCCAATAGAGATGGAAAGACAGGCCAAATATTTGCAGGAGCTAGTAAAACATATGCCCCACTTTCAGACACGCTAGTCCCAGTTGGGATGTTCTAGTCTAGTGAATGATAACGAAGCAAACAAAGCAGTAGTCTGGGGAAGTCAAATAAGGAAATAGAATATCAAAGCAGGAAAATGTAGCAAAGTAAAAGTGTTGGAGACCTATCCAGTAAAAATAAAAGTTAGATAGAAAGGAAAATAGAGATTTATGAATATTCTTAATCGTGAGGAAATGAAGCTTTCTCTATCCTTCAGAAATCACACAGTTACATAAAACAGAGAGGAGAACTTAAGTGAAGCAAAGAGAAAACAGCAGAAAAGCGTGAGAAAGCATTTCAGCAAGTTTCAAAGCTACTGCAACTTATATTCTGCTTCCTCTAGTTCCCTGTGAACCCTGACAGAAAGGAACAGAGTGCCAAGAATATTATTCCAAACCTTGGCTTTCCTCCTAACACACGCTAGAGACTAGCTGTGAAGCCAACCAGTTTGCCAATGTATGCCACCTTGAAATCAGATGGAAACTTTCCTCTGCAGAAAATATTCTTAAGAGTCCTGTCCGTGATCCTCTAAAGCTCAAAATTTAGTATTCTATCATAGAGAATAAACTTTGTGGTTTTAGTTTGATGTTCCTTAAAAAAAAACAACAACAAAACGTATCTTGTCCTTGCCAAGTTCCTGCAGATCAGAATGAAAAAGGTAAAGGAGGGTTGTATTTGCTGCTATTAGATGTAGCACTGACATTCTGCTAGTTCTTAACTCCAGTGTGCATGCCTGGGTAGGGAATGAGGGGCGAAGCCGAATTTTTGCAGATCTAGATCAGATGCTGTATCCTCTCATGTTTTAAAATTGTACTAGGATTCAAACAGCTTAGTCTAAAAAGGAAGAACATGCTCTCAATACACGCCTTGCTTCACATCTCAAGGGAAGAAATGGCACTGTGTTTCCAGCAGGCTTAGATCATTGGAGGAATCTTTTATTGTTGCTGTTCACTGCAAACAAAGCACTGAAGGCCATGTCATTATTAGTTTCCACATTCTTCTCAGCCTCCAAGCTTGAGAGCTTTTATAACATGGGTCTGATGCTTACAGTCTTAAGCCTTAAGACAGAGGCGCAAAAGCAAACAGAAATGGGACTGAGAGTCTGGAAAGGAAAAACGGTGATTGTCTTTCTCCCTTTTTCACATCTGTCCTTGACAGCTTTTCACGTGATGACTAAGTAAATAATGTGCATTGTGTCTCGATGCAAGGTATGTGAAAAGAGGAAAGCATAGCATATTCTGCAACTACAGTACATATCACAAAGAGTAAATTTACATGAGACTTTTTGATTCAAGCAGCAATTAGTTTCCTCTATTCTTTTTAGATTTATTCAGGTGAGTAGATGAGAAGGGCATAGGGGCCAACAGTAACAAATGTGTCTAGGAAACCATGCTGACAAAGGACAGCAGCATTTATTGCTTTAAAAGGAATGCCTCCAGATCCTCAGACACCTAGACTTGGCTTCCTAGGGCTTCAGATTCTGTCCACTTTCTTGTGTTCCTCTCTGTTCCAAAACAGAGTGAGAATTCCCCTTCAAGACAGACAGTACAGTTTCTAATACCAGTCTTGTTTTCCTACACATTCTACTGAAAGAAAAAAAAAAAAAAAAGAAAAATATAAACAGAGCCATTAATGAATTTTTTGCATTTAATCACCAGATGAAATACAATTAATACTTCTTTCTATAAGAACAGAGGGAGAAAAAGAAAAAAAAAAGAAAAAAATCTCGCAAAATTGTGACAGAACACACCCTACCCCCAAAATCCCCTTTGGTACTGCCATGTGAGTTAAACTTCAAATTGTTTCTTAATTATTTCAGCAGAAGGGAAAGGGCTATCAAAGCAAACATAATTTACCTCAACTAGGAGCATATCAATGAATGAATATCTTCCTGATTAATGGACTAGAGCTGATGTAAAAGATTAGTGTATTTAGCACAAAATCAGCTGTGGCCAGCTCTGGAAATTTCAGTGCTGCAACAGACTGACTGTCTATCCTGTGTGCATTCAAAGTACATCTTCAGAATTGTTGATGGCACTATTACAGATAGAGGCACCCTGCTTAGTGCAGCTGCTATTGAGTGCCACACTTTTTAATAGAGGCAGCTAGACAAGACCCCTAGATTACACATCGACCCCTATAACTTGAAACTCTAAGAAGAAAGCTGACCAGACAAGCAGTTATGATGATCTATTCAAAGTGGTTGAATACTCTTTTTTTTGTGTGGAATAAACGTATGTGAATGAACCTTTGCTGCCAATCCTACTGATTCTGCGGCCCACTCCTACTGCTGTCACATCCCTTCCTCCCTTCCCCTCCCTCTCTGTACTCCCATTAAAAGGTAAATGGAAGGGAGGGGAGGGGGTGGAAGCTTCTCCTTAGTCTATTTCAGGTAGAAATATTCTATCTCTATTTTGAGGAGAAAAATTTACATACAGGTGCACCAATTGAATGCTGCTATAGGACTTGGGGATGTGAGAGTGATGCATTTGTCTGCAGAACTCGAGAACTTCATCCATGCTAGTTGCTTGACACAAAGTGGGTTGAGAGAAGTATCCCTGAGAGAGATCAAGTCCACTTCACAACCAGAAAACCTTTTTTCCCCCCAGCTCAGTTTTCTTAACTCCTCCTCTTGTAATACTTTGGTGTATTTTTTTTCCTATTTCACCCTGTAGAATTGACATGGAATGTAGATAAGCTGTTACTAAATCAGTGAAAGAAACTCATTATCAGATACTTTCAGCTGATACCAGATACATTGGTAATGCTTTTCAGCATGACTTCAGGTATACCAGATTACTTCAAGGACTTTGGCTAATGCCACAACCAGAGCAGATATTTTTGTCCTGCTTTATTTGAACATTTGTGACAAAATGTGCAACATTTCAGTTATTTGTGCTTTGGTTTTTTTTGCATATAATTTCTACTTTTTACTTCAATTTCTTTCAGCAATATCTTTACTTAAACATAGTTAGAAAAATGTTTTAATATATTCATTTTCCCTAAAAATAAACTCTGAAAGTGTTATGTGTAGAATTAGAGAAACTAACAACCAAACCCAAAACAAAACAAGTGAAAACCCCTACAGCTGCTTTGTATCCAATATTTAAGCAGGAAAATAAAATCTAAACTCTAAGCAAGGATTCCCAGATCATTACAAACATGCAGATATGAATCAGGTACACATATGTTTCAACTGACTAGAACTGGGTTATTTTAATAGTGAAATTACTCATTAATCATGCATTAAACAAAAATAGCTGCAGTATTAAGCTACAGAATCTTTAATCTCTTTGCAAAAATATTGAAATAAATTAATCCTGCAACGTTTTTAACTACAAACAGCTTTTATGAAGGAATGCAAGGCTTAAATCTAGTATTAATGAAATTTCATAAAATTCCATTTCCTTCTTGGTCTATTAGTCTTCTTGCCAGTCTAATTATGACATTTAATCTATATGATCATTATTAATCACTGGCCATTATACTTTTCCCTATAAATTCCTATGGCTGGTTCACATTTAGGAAAAAAATTCTGAACTTGGCTACACAACTACAACTGCACTTATCTTAGAAAATCTATTTTAAGAACCCAATTATGGGACAATTCAGCAGGAGATTCTACTCATAAATTCAGCAGCCAAAGCCATCAACCCCTATATATCTTATACGGTCCATTGGATGATGGTTAAAAAATAAAGTGATGTCAGGGAGGGTATGACACATTGAACTGAGGACTTAAATCACTTTGGCTCTTCTGCACCTTTGTTGTCTGAGCTAAACTTGGATAAGCTGCCTGTTCAGGACTCGCAGTCAATTTTCACTGATAATTTTTTTAGCTATAAAATAATTGTGGTTCATATTGCAATTATTGAAACACTAAACCAAAATGTCAAAACTGGCATCAGTAATTATTTTGCCTTGATAAAGACCTGTTTGAATTGTGCTTTGCTATATTAAATGTTTCAGAATTAAGTTACAGCATATTAAATATCAAAACAATGGGCAGAGATGAAAAGTCAAAACATTTCCTTCAGAAAGTACCTTATTTAAGAGTCAAAGTTAGGAAATTTGCAAATGCATGTGTCTATGTTATTATATTTCCACATCATTAAATGCAGGCTGTAACAGTAACCAGGAAACAAAGACATTTAGTTCAAAATGTACAAGGCAAAAGAAATACAGATACACATAAATTTAAAGCTATCACTTTATTACGCATAGAAGGATTAGACAGTGAATGGCTGGGCAGTACCATTCTCCTTTCCCCCTCACTCCAAAATATTGAGCTTTGTAGTGTGTCCAGCACAGAATTAAATGGCATCATCTGATAAAAACAATAAATCAGAGTTGGTCCTATTCAGCCTAATCTTCAGGTCTCAGCCAATCTCTGAATCATATTGGGTTTTTTACGAAAGCAGAGATGAGATGTTTCTTAGTCTGCAAAGACTTATAGTCCTTCTTTCTCTTTATGGGCTAAAAGTTTCACTGTTGAAATGCTGAGATTATTTATTGTGTTTTCCTCTAAAAGCTGACCCTGTCAGATTTAGTCAGTGACGGACACTGATAAGTCATAACAGGAATGAATATTTCTTATAATCAAACATCTATTTCCTTCTTAATTAAAAAATAGTGTCTCCTGGGTAAGGCAAAAACCCTAAAAAAATATTTCTCTTGCTTCAAATGGGTGTGGTGGCTAAATCACCAAATCCAGAAAACAAAACTTGACAGTATGTCAGATTTACCTGCTGAAGGAAAAGGATGGAGTGTCTATAGTGACAATATGGTTGTGAGATACTGAAGAAGACTTTAATATTGAAAGGGAAACAGAAATGTAGCCAGGGAGTCCATTCAAATCGATTTGACATTCAATAGGAAGCAAAATGAGGTAGAGTAATGCTTACTATCCCTCAGAATCATATTGTTCTGAGAAGCAAGAAATGTCAAAGGTCTTGGAAAAAAAGAAGGTCTCTTCTCTTTCCTTGGAGACTTTCAGGGGTAAGTTGTCACCTGCCTTTCTGTCCATATGAAAAATATATGAAAAGATTTTTTTTTTTTTACAGGTCATTATTTTACATAATTAATATTGCTGAAAAATACCAAAAGAAAAAAACAACGAGCAATGCATATTAATATTATTACTGTTACTAAAGTTTTCAAAGGTGGTTTGAGGGTGTCACAGAAACAGAGGAGAAAATCAGTCTCTGCCCCAGGGAGCTTACTCACAGTAAAAGAGGCATGACATTCATAATCTAAGCATATAAATACAGACAATTTTGAGTCATGACAACAATTCATTTCTAGATTAACAGTGCAAGAATCATTACTGCCATTTATATAAAATAACAAATACAGAGAAACTGAGCTTGTAAATTTTAATATCAAAAGGGACTCACCATGAATTAATGACATTAACTCTGAATTCAGATTTTTATAAATGTATCACAGAACAGTTTTGGGGGGTCATGCACACTAAGTTTGAGCAGCAATTAATGGATCAATTATAACTAATGAATGGTTGCATTAAAACTTTGGAAAAATCAAAGCATCAATATTTGCTTTCTTATTTTCCTGCTACCTTCTTTCCCTTAAAAGCCCAAATTCTTTCAGCTCCTGTTTAATTTATTTGCATTCACTGTTTAAATACTATAGCTTAACATATTCTTACTTTAAAAAAAAAGGAGGTTAATAATCATATTACTGTATGCTCAATCTGAAGCTTTTTATGACTGTTGAAATATTCATAGAACCTTGAATCCACTTCATTTTCTCAGTCTTTTTGTTTCACTTTCTTAAGTTCTCAACTGCTTAATTTAGGAAAAAACTTCAAAGAGCAACTGACATCTTTGAAGAATCATACGGAAACTGAATCTGAATAGCCCTTTTTACAAAGGCTTGAATCCAGGATCTAACAAAGCTCAAAAAGCAAATGACCCTGCCACTGCGCCTTATACAAAAAGGGTCAGGCACAGTTTTGCATCTACAGTATTGCTAACTTTGAAATTTTTCCATATGTGGAGAAATAGTTATAATGAGTTCAGTGATTGCTAGCCTGCTGTTTAGAAAGTAACTGAGAAATTTTAACATTAGCCAATTTGAAATGTACATCTCATTACAATCTGAACTCGCTCTTAAAATGGTTGCTCTCTCTCCCCATAACCTCATTTTTTCTTGCTAAAAATGAACTTTTAAATTAGACAAAAAAGATAAAATTTCAGGCAGTCCTGATAGTAAAACTGGTATTTCCCCTGTTAAACAAGTGGGGGAATGAATTCTTGGTCCAATATTCACCTCCTGAATAAATTTCATTGCAGTTTGTCTTGACACAAGCATCCTCATTCCACTGACCTTTATTTTTCAGTCTATAGAGGCTGAGACCACACAGCTTTGGTGCTGTTATAGCTAACTGTACTTAAACTTTGTGTCTGATCAACTTAAGTGTATTGGATTTGAAAACAGTTAGTCAATTGTTTCTAGTCCCTAGGTGGTGGTTTATGGTAATGTTTGCATCAATACTAACAAAAGCCATACTGCAGTACAAAGTACATCAAGGAAATGAAAGACAAGGCTGCCTGTTGTCAGCTCTGTCTACAATAAAGGCAGGATTCAGAGCTAGGGCAGAGATCGTTAGAGAACCACAAAAATGAATGAACCACAGAAATCGTAGGGCTGATGGTTCACATCAAAGGTTTGGGGACTGGCTAATGGGCAAGGTTGCTCACAGGCCACAAGACACATAACCTAGACTCATTTGGCCATACAAAAAGGTCACAGAAGAAGAAAAAAGTACGCAAGACAGTACAACGTGGTCTCGTGGTAAAACTATGTAAGAATGAAAAAATGCTGTCAATCTTACTGTTTAAAAGCGTATTAACTACAGTCTGTTCAGATTTGTATTCCTCAATCACATCAGTAAAAGCTACATTTACAGTTTCCCCTGGACAGTATTATACTGCAGGCTGCTTAGAATAGTTTTTAATCTTACACATAGAACATCAGAATATATTATTTTCAGTTCAAATAGCAAGCAGATAATTAAAATATGGTTCTTGAAGATTCTACAATTGTTAGCAGAATTTCACATATAATATCTTAATTTCAAATGGTACCACAGGTATACATATAAAAAACACTACAGGGAATGCTAACCTGCACAAATGAAACAGTAACAATAAAGGAATAAATTCTGAAATCTTTCTCACTTTATAAAGATCTTTGTTACCATGTATAATTTTGGAAAAACAATTAAAGGAACTAAATGCTGGCATAATATGACATATTCATACAATGGCGTCTATTAATGTAAGAATGTAGTTATCCTTTATTTGAAGCCTAACCTTTGGATACCTGCTGTGCTGCTAGATGCTAGAATGTCAAAGAAAAATAAGTGAAAGCATATCTCATCATGGGGTAAATTGCCTGTTGAAAAGAAATGTACTTAGTTTCTCATTTGAATGTTGCTTTCTGCTAAAAAAGAAAAAAAGGAAAAAATAGGGGCAAAAAAAGGAAGAAAAGGAAAGGATTTCTACAAAGACTAAGCTTTCCTAACAAACAAATAAAAAGAATGCCTAAGAAGAAAAAAAAAATCCCCAAATCACCACAGCCAAAATAAAAGAATAAAAATATTCAGTTTAACAAAATGTATAATCCAAAAGAAAAGGGAAACAGCATATTCTCTTTGTGTTGTCTGCCTGTTTTGGTCTGGTTTAGGCTTTTCACATCAATGAATGAAATTTGAGGTCCACAGCAAGTAGCAAGGGAAAAGAGCATGACAAAAACAACATACTGCATTAATAACTTTTTGAAAAATAAAGTGGAATCTTTCAGAAAAAAACTCAAACTATTAATTTAACTTTAATGTCATTTACATGCAGCATATAGAGAAAAAATAAAAGCATTACAAGTGATCTGTATTCTGTGTGCTATATAGTGTGTTATTAAAATGCTGCACACTATTTCTACTGCACATTCCCCAGTTAGTAAAGATATAATGACTGCACAAACCAAGATGTAATTACACAGCTATAACATTTACATGATACACATTTGGAGAGAAGAAACAGAAATTAATATTAGAATTGCAAATGTATAAATACCACCTCAAAATTGTTGTTCACTTTTTGTTAAGTCCATTAAGCAGTTCCCAGTTGAAAGTTCAGAAACAATTATCATGGTTCTTAAATATTTATGTAATAAAATCTAGATTTTTAAACAGGTTTGAAATAAAGAAAGGATTATTATGTACCACTACAGAATACAAAGCAAAAATAATACAGACCCTTTAATAACCATCACTAAATTTACTTGACCTACCTTATCTGTAGCAAAATGCTAAGTCCCCCGAGAGGCCTTTGACTAATTTTCCTAGTAAATTCTTCAATGACACATAAACAATCAAGGTTTCTTTCACAATTCACTCATTTTACAAATACTATATCATTTTCAACCTTTACAGATTATATTAAAACTCCCCTAAAGCTTAGCATATTGAGTAAAGAAGCATTTGTACTTTAAAACAGGACCATCTGCATTTCATTAACAGCTTAACCACCATCTTGTCTACAGATAAATACAGCATTATTAAATCTGTTTTTCAGAAAGTAGTTATTACTCTGAGTTCTTAAGTTGCATCAAATTATATTCTTATAATATTCCAAAGCTGTAATTTAAAGAGTTTAAAAAAATAAAGGGAAAGTACATAAGTATCTTTCTGAGGCAAGTTATTGATGCAGCTTATAATAATGAGACATAGTTTGTACCTACTTTGCAAAATTTCATTACAGGAAAGAATTGCTCCAATTTTATACAAAAAAACCCCAACCCATTCAAAACGACAAAATGTGTTTGGATAGAAATTAAAAAAATTCAAGGACATTTGAACGTTAGCTGTCATTATGGTCCAGTTCACTGTTTATTTCTTTGGTATGCATCTCCTGACCTGTATATAAAATTCATAGTTTCAGAAGTGACATGTGCAAGCCTTGGACAACTGGGGAAAAGGCATATTTCCTGACCTTGTAACCATAGCAACCACTTGCTGATTGGTAGCAGGCAGCCTTTCCATCCTTTACCACTGAAGGCAAGTATGTGAGATTGCTGGCTTTGTTTGTGGCTTTTGCTTTATTTACATGCAAACACGAATGTCAACCCTAAAATCCCACTTCCTTTTTTGTTCATTTGAGTATTTTTGTTCAACATTATGCTAGAAGAGCAGGAAATGAAAAACTCTTATTTCATAGTTTTGTAATCAATTTATTACAAATATTAAAGCAATATGTGATTTCAGTTTAAGACATGCACATACACCTTAAGCAAAGTTAGAAAGATCAAGAAAATTCTGCTGTTTGTGTTATTAAGGTGTGCTTACAGCAGACAATAATGTTTTATAACTGAATCCAGCTTGCAGGGAAAAAAACACCAACATATTTTTTAATGCACTTCAATAGGAATCTATTAATAAAATACTATTTAAGTTTTTTTCTACAATTTTCTTTCCTTTGTCATTTGGTATTAAGGAATAGTCTGAGGAAAATATAAAATATAAAATATGTAAATGTGGAGGCTGACTCATTCTAGATCTAAGGCTCCAAATCTTCCCTTCAGCATCATATTAAACAAGTTGAAAATTCTCAGTCCATCTGAATTCTTTGTTGATTGTACCCAAAACACACCTCTTCAAAGCCTTCACTGCAGATACTATCTCCTGATAAAAAAAAAAAAAAAAAAAAAGAGAGAGAGAGAGAGAAATAGAGAAAGAAAAGGGGCTAAATATAATTCAGCTTGATATATAATCTGTTCAAGAGTGGCATAGACTAAGCATGTATGGACATATTTTCTTCTTATCCTGGAAGTGGCTGCATCTCCAGATCAGAACTGTTATTAATAATAGGCAGGTAAAAGGGAAGCCCACTTAGGCAACGTTTTCTTAGGCTATAATAAAGTGTACACTAACAAATCTAAGGATTTTATTTAAGAAAAATGAAGAATTCATTTCCTTATTTATGAATACTAAAAACATGTTTTTAATTTACTGGGTAATATCAGCACAGAAAAGTATTTCTGAGTAAATATTTTGTACTTAACTAGCATTTTTACATGTGTCTTAACCACATTAATAATTACCTTATGATGGGTTTACACAATTTACAAATTCTTTGTATTAACAGGATCACTCCTTCTTGCTTTCTTTCTCATTAATTACTTCAGAAATCATTATTATTAATAATCAACAAATTAGAAATTATATTAATGTAGTAAGAACATTGTTAAGAACATTGCTACAGAAATAGTAGAAGGAAAAAAACTTTTATCTCCTGTAAAACTATTGCTATAGAATGTTCTAAAGTTTGCATGACTTTAACAGGCTTTTCATTTTTTATCTAACACTACTATCCATACACACATATCAGATGCCAAGAATGCAAATAGATTAATTCACTTTATATATAGGCATACATATAAATGTTTATATGCATATATGCAATATATGAGATGTAAATGAAAAATGAATATACATGTTAAAGATGTTAAACAATACATATTATGGATTTTTTTCATTACAAAATATTAACGTAATCACCAAATCACATTCTAAGTAGTGCTAATACAACCACTTTTTAAATGAATATATTTAGAGTTCACTTCTGCAAACACATGAATTTACTCACAGAAGTAGTCAAATTTAAATCAGCTGAAGTTTTGGCAATTTCAATTAATCATTTGCATACACTTTCCAGAAGTCAGGTCCTTATATTTGAAACAAGAATTTTAAACTTTCACTTTGCAATCATATCTAATGCAAAAAGATTCATTTCAAGTGTACAAGCCTCTCTCTGGGACCTATTTAAAAATCTTTCTATTTAAAACTCATCCTTACTTATTTTCTTTCACATGTAAAGGTCATTTTTCTAATGCACTTAAAAAAAATACTCCCCAAAGAAGTCATGCTCAAGAAAACATTCAATTCTTAAATAGATTAGTTTACATCAGATTTAATGTTTTAAATAGTTGAATTATTTTAATAGTATTTTATCAATTAATATAATGATTTACTCTGACCTGCCACAGACATGAACACTGAGGAAAAAGATCTCTTCCAAGCAGTAAAATTACAATCCCCCAATAGCACATAAAAGAGAAAAAAAGGCTTTGTTAAATTTTCAATCTTCTTAATATAAACTTTAAAAATCATAGGATTTTGAAAGGACAAGTAGCTTAGGTTAGTGAAAGATTTTTCATTTTTTGCATAATTGTTGTACTCAGAAGTAATCTGCTTTTACTAGAGTGCTGTAAAGTTCTCTCTCAGCTCTGATGTACTGTATAAAACATTTCTTACTCATTAATGTCAAATATAAATTAGTTTTATATTGGAATTTTAGCAAACCAGACTCTACAGGCAACATAAAAAGCTAGACCATTGTCAGAAATGGTGTAACGTCGGATGCAAATTTAAACCAGGTATCATTTATCATAAAAGATACACATAAAAAAAAGAGAAACATTCAGCTTTCCTAGATGTCCTGAAAATATTGCTGAATAGTACACAAGACTATTAGTAGCTGGAATTTTGTAAAGCACACCCCACCCCGGCTCCCAAATACCACCTGTTTTAATAGAGGCAGTGCAAGATGATTGTACACATGTTATCAAAATACTTTTCTTGGCTATAACAGTTCTGAACTATGACTAATATCCAGTGTTGGAGTGCACTGAATATGATTTTCCCCATGTATATCCTTTGAATATCTGAGCAAGCATGTTGTATTGTATTAATATCATAATTCAAAGGGAAATTTATTAAACCTCCCCCCCTCCCAGTATTCCCATCATAGCTAAAAGTTGCAAATTCTGTATGGCAGAGCCTAGACAGTAATATCAAATTTTAATAACTATTTCTCTTCTTCAGTCAGTGTTATACTGAAGAAAAGCATAAATTGCTGTGACTGACCGTTAGTTGTTAGAAAAGCAATCTGACTTCTCCACACCCTTATTTCAGTATGTCTGCTCTGTCCCTCAGCTGTATTAATGATAGCATGAAAGGTCACATGATAAATGAGTGACAAAAATATCAAAACATATTAGCCTGTAGCTTTGTTATCAGTGTATGGCAGAGATGACAGAAAATTGTATTTTTCCCCTGAATAATTTTGTGTTACATTTTTGCTGGCTAGGCAGAGTGAATTAGGGAGAAATTTCTGCCTGTGACTGTTTGTCTCTTTTCCTGACATACTTGAAGTAATAATATACATTAATAATAAGGAGTAAGCACAGGGAAAAGGTAAGAATTCAGGACCAGACTGTTTCAATTCTAAAAGATGCTATCCTTGTTTCTTTTCCAAAACAAATTTTGCTGAAAAATATGCACAGCTTTGGATGTTATTAACACTACTGATAATGATCTGCTGCATATTATGAATATAGCAACTGAAACACATGTGAAAAAGATAAACAGAAAAACAACTTTCTAGCAATGAGGTTATGTTTCCACTCAGTTGTACTTCTCACCACTACAAATGCACATGCTCACTAATTAAATAAAGGCAAGCACCAACAATACTCATTGTGACAGAGCCCTAGTAATTACAAATTAAAGACAGATATTACTCCTGCTGGTTTAAAGGCTGGCGGGAGTTGCAAACCCCGGGGAGATGAGGTTAGTAATCTTTGAAAGAGAAAATAAAAACTGGCAGGAGCTTAATATCTTATGGCCTATCAGTCTCCATGGTCAGAAGTTAAAGTCATGCCATATCCAAGCTCTCTTTGCTTCTGGCAAACACATCAGTGACAACACAGTCCTTAAGCTCCTAGCACATCAAAAACTGTTGAATAGAACCATTCTGAAAGGCAAGAAGAGAGGACCACAAGTCAAACATGAAAAGTTATATAATTAAAACCTTAAAAAAAAGATACCATATACATATAGATGGAGTATTACCAATTACTGCAATACATATGAAGTGTGAATAAAAATGGGGGTGCATTACTCTCAATGAGCAAGCAGCACTGGAAAAAAAAAAAAGTCTTTGAATCTCTATCAAAATTTAAAACAGGTCTAAAAAATCTCTCTCAAAAGTTTGATTAAATTTTTATCTTTATTATTTTTCTTTTTCACGCAGCTCCACACTTCTAATTTCCATCTGAGAACAGAACTGCACAAATACTTCTGACAAAAAAAGAAAATTACTCTTATGGTATTTATGATGTGACTCAGAGAAGAAAATACCAGAAATCTCATGTGAGAACATTGTTCTCATGAGATTTCTAACCAATTTTACAGACCAACACAATCTGAATAGTTTGAATCTATTCCCAAACTTCAAACCTTTTGAGATATGCATCTTACCAGAAATGCGCTGTTATATTGTGCAGAAATTTTGAGAGAATAAGGGAGTATGTTATATCCATCAGGAACTGAGTGAGGAGGCAGTAAAGCCAGGAATCCTGTGTAATTTGCCCAATTTTTCAGTCATTCTTTTCTTTTCAAATTTTATTTAAAAAAGTTACATATGTATATGCCTGTGTGCATTTATCTATATATGCATATGTGTAAAACTCGGTAAAGAAACCACATTATTATTTGTGTACAAACGTGTCTATTAGGAAAGGCACTGTACAAACAGGTAAGAAGAATCAACCTTTGCATCAAAGATTTTGCAGCCTACATAATTCTTATTTGTAATTTCACAATATATTCCACAGAATGACAATGCAAAAAGAACCACTCCCCACCCCGAGGCCCCAAACAGCTCTACATTTTGTGCTCTCTTGCTTCTGACATATATCATACTGTGTAGCAATATTCATGTACAGACCAAAACCATTGTTCCAAGATACAGTACAAGTTATACACTGGCAGATAATCAGAAGTCAGGGTTGTGTTTGGGATACCTCAATAACTCTATATTCAACCTTTTTTGCGTGCTTCTATAATCTTTCTCACATCCATTCACTCAGAGTAAAGTTAGTTTGATTTAAGTAATGAAAATATTTTATTTTTTACTAGACTGGGTTCACCCTTTGCATCTCCCATGTGTGTTTCTCTCAGCACGTTAGATATGTATATTCATAGAATCATAGACTAGTTAGGGGTGGAAAGGACCTTAAGATCATCTAGTTCCAACCCTCCCGCCATGGGCAGGGACACTAAACTATGCCACCCAAGGCTCTGTCCAACCCGGCCTTGAACACCGCCAGGGATGGAGCATTCACAACTTCCCTGGGCAGCCCATTCCAGTGCCTCAACACCCTAACAGTAAAGAACTTCCTCCTTATATCCAATCTACACTTCCACTGTTTAAGTTTTAATGCGTTACTGCTTGTCCTATCAGTACACTCCCTAATGAACAGTCCCTCCCCAGCATCCTTGTAAGCCCCCTTCAGATACTGGAAGGCTGCTACGAGATCTCCATGCAGCCTTCTCTTCTCCAGGCTGAACAGCCCCACTTTCTCAGCCTGTCTTCATACGGGAGGTGCTCCAGTCCCCTGATCATCCTCGTGGCCTCCTCTGGACTTGTTCCAACAGTTCCATGTCCTTCTTATGTTGAGGACACCAGAACTGTACACAATACTCCAAGTGAGGTCTCACGAGAGCAGAGTAGAGGGTCAGGATTAGCTCCTTTGACCTGCTGGTCACCCTCCTTTTGATGTAGGAAAGAATACGGTTGGCTTTCTGGGCTGCGAGCGCACACTGCCGACTCATGTTCATTTTCTCATCAACCAACAGCCCCAAGTCCTTCTCTGCAGGCCTGCTCTAAATCTCTTCCCTGCCCAACCTGTAGCTGTGCCTGGGATTGTTCCAACCCACGTGTAGGACCTTGCACTTGGCACGGTTCAACTTCATTACATTGGCACCTGCCCACCTCACAAGTGTGTCAAGGTCCCTCTGCATGGCATTCCTTCCCTCCAGCGTATCAACCAAACCACACATCTCAGTGTCATTTGCAAACTTACTGAGGGCACATTCAATCCCACTGTCCATGTCACCAAGAAGATGTTGAACAAGACCAGTCCCAACACCGATCCCTGAGGGACACCACTCCTTACTGGTTTCCAGCTGGACATTGAGCCATTAACCACAAGTCTTTGCTTGCAGCCATCCAGCCAGTTTTTTATCCACTGAGTGGTCCATCTATCAAATTGATGCCTCTCCAATTTAGAGACAAGGATGTCATGTGGGACAATGTTGAACGCTTTGCACAAGTCCAGGTAGATGACATCAGCTGCTCGACCCCTGTTCATCAGGTCTGTAGCCCCATCATAGAAGGCCACCAAATTGGTCAGGCAGGATTTCTCCTTAGTGAAGTCATGCTGGCTGTCACCAACCACCTTCCTGTTTTTCATGTGCCTTAGCATGCCTTCCAGAAGAATCTGCTCCAAGATTTTGCCAGGCACAGAGGTGAGACTGACTGGTCTGTAATTCTCAGGGTCATCCTTTTTCCCCTCATTGAAAATGGGGGTTATATTTCCCTTTTTCCAGTCATTGGGAACTTTACCTGACTGCCATGATTTTTCAAAGATGATGGCTTAGCAACTTCATTCGCCATCTCCTTCAGGACCCGCAGATAGCTTTCATCAGGTCCCATGTTGTGCACGTTCAGGTTCTTAAGATGATTTTGAACCTGATCCTCTCCTACACTGGACCCAAGGTCCTCATTCTCACACTCCCTGCTTCTGCCTTCCAAGACTTGGGTGGTGTGGTCAGAGCATTTGCCAGTGAAGACTGAGCAAAGAAGTCATTAAGAACTTCAGCCTTCTCCAAATCCAGCGTAGCCAGTTCTCCTGAGAGCTTCTGGAGAAGGCCCATGTTGTCCCTAGTCCACCTTTTATTTGTTACATGCCTATAGAATCCCTTCCTGTTATCTTTCACATCCCTAGCCAAGTTTAATTCTAAGTGGACTTTAGCTTTCCTAACCTGGTCCCTACCTTCCTGGACAACATCCCTTTATTCTTCCCAGGCTGCCTGTCCTTGCTTCAACATTTTATAAGCCTCTTTTTTCCCTAGAAGTTTCCTCAGCAGCTCCTTATCTATTCAAGGAGGTCTCCTGGCCCTCCTGCTGCACTTCCTTCTAGTTGGGATGCAACACTCCTGAGCTTGTAGTAGGTGATC
>WYDI02031373.1:0-22388 GCA_009867235.2 Psittacus erithacus
CCTTCCTTCCTTCCTTCCTTCCTTCCTTCCTTCCTTTCTTTCTTTCTTTCTTTCTTTCTTTCTTTCTTTCTTTCTTTTTCTCCATAATTTTCTGAGGCTTTCTGTGGTGTTACAAAAGGCAAATTTGCATAACTAGTGAACAACAAAAGATTTGTGAATCCGCCCGTGCTTCACATTATAACCAAGAAAGTTAGTTTGGTACTTATTCTAGAATGTCTTGCACAGAAAACAATGTAATGTTGGAATTATATGTGGATTAATAATACATGAGATATGCTTACATGAACTGTTTCTTAGCCCTATTTCCTGTTGTACTTCAAGTTGCAACTCTACTCCTGCTCGTATTCTGTTCTGCTAGTTACACAATTCTCATAGAGTTAGTTAGATTTCACTTTTAGTGAGTTCTAGCTGAGAATAAAAGTTGTGCCTTTTGTGTGCAAAACATGAATTACAAGATTCTAAATTAAAAAAAGTATCTTTTGAGCTGGTGTGTGGGACTACAGTGACATAATTTCTCTTGCTTAGGTATACATGTTAAACTTCTGTTTATATAAATATTAAAGGAATGCTTTCACGGGAATAATCAACCTTGAAAGAGATGATACACATTAATTTTATTGATGTAGTAATTTAAAAAATAGCTTCAGTACCATTTTTGAAATTTTATTTATCCACATTATGCTCATCAAGAATGTTAGTGCACCTCATCTGGAAAGTGTGAACTTCTTTCTTTTTATTTTGTGGTATAAGTCTGTACTGATTCATTGAGTGAATGCATTGTAACCTCTCTGAAGGTCTTGTTGGTAGATCCTTTGCACTTCACTTATCTTGCTTTCTTTGTAAAAGAAGAGATATTTTCTATGGAAAAGAAATTATTTGGGCTGCCACAATTCTTTCAAAAGAGGTGCTGTACTAAAGAAAGCAACTCTTCTGTTGCTTAACTGGGCACAAGGTTTGAAAGAACAAACTTTCTTTGATAGAATTCTGTCACCCTTTGCTTGCCTAAATTTTATATGTTTCTGCAAGGGCATAAGAACCAGGCAAAAGTTTGAGATGTTTGTTTGTTTTTTCTTTTTGTTTTTATTGGTTGTTCATTTTAAACGTAATAGGGAAGAATAAATGTATAATACTTGGAAGGCAGCAATGTACATATAATGCAATACAAATGATGTTGACATTTGTAGTTTCAGTGCTGAATCTGAGTTGTAGAAATGTGTATGTGTGCACTTAGTGGCATGCCTATGCAGGAAAACTTGCATTACAAGAATGTCAAGACATGAGTCAGATAAAATTGTACATTTCCAGACAATGTAATGAAGATGTTAAATAATTCACACAAATCATTGCACAGAAAAATCTTAGAATAGGGTTTGTGAAATTTATTTTCAGTTTTGTAATATACCCATTCCCGTTTTTGAGACTTGTAATTTAAAATGTATAATTCAGTAATTCTTACAGAAGTTATTACTCTGAATTAATACGTTGGCATTTTAGAAAGTTCTGTGTGAAATTTTAATGCCTTTGTTTTTATTAAATTAATTTCAGAAGAAAAAAAAAGATTATCCTGCTCTTTATGAGATATATACCATTATTTATATACCATTATTACTTATATACCATTATTTAGGTAAGAGAAGTAAATGAATATTATAGAAAAAGTTATGATATTTAACCTTTTCCTGTGAAAACGTAAATGTAATTTACTTCAGATTATGTAAATTGTATAGCAGTGCCCTACCAGCTTGAAAAGTATCACTAGTTTGAAAAGTCAGCACTTTCATGACCGGGCTTATTGTACAGGTCTGGGGTGGTGAGAGGTGACTACCATTATGTCCTGCATTTATTACTGTAAATTTAATTTCTACTTGACAGCTCTTAAAACTTAACTCTCATTTGCTGTAAAGAGTCACTCTACTGACAGTGATATGAAAATGTCTTCAGTTTCATTGCTGAAATGCTCTTAAGACGATTTGTGTCCACAGAGTAGCAGGAAAGCCATGCTAGTTAAATTAGCACAACTCTTGATTATAAACAAAGACCCAGGTGTGCAGAAATTGAATCATTTCCTGCTGGTTGTATTTAAGCCAATCACAACCTCTCTTCATGGTGTTATTTCAGGTTTGACCATCTTATTTTAAATTTCAGAGAACTATTGATTTGAAATAGCATTAATGAAAATAAAAAGGTCAACCAATTAAAGCATCAAAGGCCAGCTGCTTCCTGGGTTGTGTTGGCATGAATATAGCCAGCAGCTCCAGGGAAGTGATCTTTCCCCTCTGTGGCACTTGTGAGACTGCATCTGGAATATGATGTACAGTTTTGGTTTTCCTAATATAAGGCACTGACATATGGGAAAGAGTTCATTGAAGGGCTGTCAAGATGGTCAGTGAAGTGGAGCACATGATGTATAAGGAAAGCACTGGATTTGTTCAGCCTAAAAAAAAGGGGCAGGTTCAGGAGAAATCATACTGCTGTCTGCAAATGTCAGATAGGAAGACAGAGAAGGTGGAGCCATATTCCTCTTGGTGGTGCACAGCCGTACAACAACATGCAAAGGACAGAAGTTAGAACATGGGATACTGTAATTAGATTAGGATATAATTTTTTACCATGGTGATGATCAAATACAGGAACAGGTTGCCTGAAAGACTGTGGAATCTCCACCGTGGAGGTTTTCAAGGCTGTGGAATCTCCACCATGGAGGTTTTTCAGTGCTTGATGGGGCACAGCCTGATCAGCCTCATCTGATGAGACCTGCTTTGAGTAAGTGTTTGGACTGGATACCTCAAGCCTGTATTATTCTGTATTTCTATGAAAACATGCTACTTGTAAACCAAATAAGCATTCACACTGTACTTTGCTTTGGCTTCACAAAACTATCTTGAAACCATTGTAAGTTTATGTGTAAATGACCTTCACTGACCTTTTTTCACTGATTTATCAGTCTGGAATATAATAAGAAGGTACTTGCTGGCTAGCTAGCAAGAACAGAGACCCGGAGGGCTTTCTGTCCACCGGAATATTACCCTCTGACAGCATTCTTCATTTAGGGGCTGTGATTGCATGACCTTCCCAAACTGATCAAAGCAAACAGGGAGGTGGGAAGCAAGGAATTATTTAAAAAAAAAGAAAAAAAAGTAGAGCGTGGAGACGTGGGGCACGGACTCCGGTGATAAGTTCAACCAAAGACAATTTATTAAGTGCGCAATTAGTCTTATATGCAATTTTAACCCTGATCACGCGTTGTAAAGCATTACATGATGGGTTACAGGCCTACGTGTGGTAATATAATTGGTTAAAGCTTACTGTTCAGGAGGCCTAAAGTCTTTTTCTATTTGGCTGTAATCCTAAGAAACTGTTACTTTTGCTACAGAAATTGTTACTTTTGCCCCTCTCTTTATCTGTCCCAGTTCCTCAGCTTAGCTCCCCCCTTCAATCCCCTTCAACACGTTCTTCATGTACTTCACCTTTTCTCTCTGGAGATCAGCCAACAGTACATCCAGGTCAAGGTCCAGCAGGGCTGACTGCTTGTTACTTACTCCATTTTCTTCTTCTTCCTCCGCAGTAGAGCATGGAGTTTTCCAACTTTATTAGCACAGCATAAGCGATTCCCATGAAAAGGTGAATGAAGCCTGGAGAGAAGGGCAAATTGCAGGCATATGAACTTTTCTTACGAAGTGTGATTGATACAATGTTGCATAAACAGCAAAAAAGTTTAGCCTACTAGCCCAGAAAGGATGTAAGCAGTAAGAAAATGGGTATAAATTCAGGCAGAGAGTAAAGGGTACCATCTCACTTGCTGTATTTGCATTTCATATCTAGGATTCCAGTTCTAGGATCAAGGTGATTAAAGCATACTTAGTAAGCAGTTTTGTGTTACTGAAGATATATTTCTAAACCTGTATGGTGACTCTGGGACCTCCAGCCTCTCTGGGATCTGCGGGAGACTGTAAAATTGGGAGTCTGATTTGTGCTGCCCCACCTGTGGTGGCTTCAGCCTGCCAGGCTGAGGCAAAGATTACCCTACTTGGGTAATCTCAAAATCAATTCTTGAGGTTTGAGCTTCACTCTTCAAGCACGCACAGGAATTTCTAGTTTATATTCTTCTGTTGGATGAACAGCACTTGTTCAAAGATTTCTGAGGATGTTTAGATCACTATAGATGATCTCTCAGCCTCTTGTAGAAACATATAGCCATATAGACAGGCATAGCATTTATCTGGGACTCCTTGCCCAATCAAAGTGGATATCACTGGTCATGGACCAGGAAGAATGTTCTTTATTCAGTTTTCTGAGGTAGATGTGAGTAAACATTTTCTCATTTGAACTGTTAACTGTATGCACATGCGCATTAGATGTTATTTAACTGGTCACTTCTGTGGAGACGGCATGTACTCACATTATTAACAGTAAATATAAACACATACATGCATAAAAATGTTTTGAAAATACTGGAGTTTCACTTAATAGCTCAATATATTTTGATGGTCAACTGTATTTTGACATTTTATGTGGGTTTTTTTCTTTTTTCTGATGTCTTTCTGAGATCCAGGGCCAACTTTGTTTGAATTAAGATGGCATTTAATTAAAAATGACCTGTGAGACCTTTTCATTCTCCCAGAATGAACCAGAATGATTTCCTGTTTTGTTTTCACATCAGGACATGGGTAAGTATTTCTGCTCTAATAAGAAGGATGATATTATAGCCAAGAAAAGCAAAACCAAATAGGTGATAATAGAATACGTTTGAATCAGTTTGCAGTGTAAATTAAACCTTTGTAGTACGGCTGACCTTTATCTCATTGTAGCAAAGTCAGAAAGCAGCAGGCACTATATGACTCATTTCACCTCCCAAAGCATGCCTGTTTTTCACCATGCCCACTTTTAGAAGGAGAGAGGGAACATTAACACTTTACAGCACAAGCATTCTGCCTGATCTTGCAGCAGTATGCAGAGCAGGCAGCCCCTGCTTTGCAACTGGTGTCACTTCACATAGGTTATGTTAATTGCATTGCTAAGGTGACTGCAATGATAAGTTCTGATGAGAGCAGGAAAAATAACTGCTGGCAACAATGCTCTTGAAAGATCATAGGGAATCTTTGTTGTGGATTCTTCCTGCAGCCATGGTTCAAGCAAAGAAAAATACTAGATGTACGTCAGAAGGTGCTGTATTTTAAAATCAGTCTTTTTTTACTCCTTTCATTTTCTTTGTTGCAGAAATCCAATGTAATGAAGCCATAGAATTTATGTTTCTTAAATCAGCAGATTTATTCCTGTACTCCTGAAATAAGTTTTAAGTTTTCTTTGTGCCTAGATTTGTATTGTTTCACCAGCAGCGCATGGATGAATCTCTAGTAGATGTGAAGATAGAAGGCAGTGAAAGCTTAAAGGAAGGAAAGGAAATGTCAGTAATGCTGTTGGTAGTGTCCTGGAAATTTCTACTTTCCCTTTCTTGCACAAAATGTAATCAGAGGAATGCTCCTGAAACTGAGTGCTTCACAGAACATGTTCAGCTAGTATTCAAAGAGATTTTCTTTTCTTAACCAGCCAGAACTGCAATCACTGCATTCTATGCCTTTTTTAGCAATAGCTCAACTGATCAATTTAAATAATAAAAGATTGAATCTTCATTTTGTCAGTGTTAGAAAACAACATTTGTTTCTTTATTTCTTTCTTACTTTTTCTCTTTCCCCTGTAAAGAACCCAAGAGAGCGCCCCTCACTTTCACCCCCCCAAAAAGATAATGATGACCAGTGAATTAAGAATAAGGATTGTGCTTTATTTTGACTGCTGAGTCAAAGGCTCCCTCTTGCACACTTTGGACTAAAGCACAACCATTGCCTAATAATAGCCCAGTTTCTGAGACAGGTTATTGAACATTGCTCTGAGGCTTTGTCAGGTTGAAGCTGAGGTATCCAGAGCTGTGGCTGCATCCAGATCTGTATATCTGCATTATGTCTTGAAATACTTTCTCAAAAGTTTCTAAGCTTTTTAGATTTGAACAAATTTGAGATTAGACATCTGGTTTGAAGCTGTGAATGCACTTAATTTTTAGCACCTACTTGTTGTTGAACTTGGTTTTCTTTCTTAAAAAACTGCCCAAGGCATTTTTACAAAAGAATTAATAGGTTTACTTTGTATTATATTGTCTAATTAAGCAATGAGTAAAATAGAAAGTTTTCCAGTTTAGGAATTCCATTAAGTAATACAGCTTTTAACAGTCCATCTGGACCTTTAAAGTAATGGAAAATGCTTCTCTTCCCCTCCCACCATGAAGTTACTTTGCTGTGGAAGTTCAAATGTATTACAAAGGGAAATTGAAACAGTACCCAAGGGATGGAATCTCTGTGTAATGATGCCTTACACCTTTGATTTTTGCCATTTTAGTATTCTCAAAATTCTTCATTTCATGATGAAGAAACTTACTGACTGTGTAAGTTTGGATGGATGCTGTAAGGGACCTCAGCTTCAGAGACAAATAATGTTCTTTTATCATGCTTCCAAATTATTAATATTTTAATCCTGCAGACATTAGAGCAGATGGATTACTTGTATGGAGTTCTGCTAGTTCTGCTAGTTCTATGAGACGTACTGAAAGAGAAAAAATTACTTAGGCACGGGTATGTGCAAAGGCGGATTCAAATGAATGCTGAATCATTATAATGGAAAGTGTATATATTGACTAGGTTGTACTGTGATAGTATAACCATTCCAATGTTTTAGTTACATTTATTTTTTTCTACTTTTGTTTTACCTGCACAGTCTTAAAGTGGAGCACATATAGGAAAATAATAACTTCTATAGTAAGTAGAAGAATGCATGGTTAGTCCAGGATGCTATTTTGTCTTAGAACAGGTATGGGATGCTTAATAAGACAGATAAAAATTGGGCAAGTATGAGGTAACATATTCTCCTAGATACTGGCCATTAGGTACAGAAATGTTGTTTTCATCTTCTCTTTTGTGCTTTAAAAGAGGATACAGATGATGATAAACAGTCTTTTGACTTGATATTTAGGCAATTTTTTTTCTTCTCTCCTCTATCTGATTTGTGTCTGGACAACTGTTATGTGCCCTCCATCTTTCCTGGGAATCTTGTTATCTTTCTTAGATAAAGATTAATCTTCCCATTTTTTGAGAAGACTGATTTTTGTCTGTGGAGCAATTTCCAGATTACTTCAAGTTCCTTTAGTCTTGTATTTGAAAGCCAGGTGTGATAGTTAACTGTAGGGTAAGAAAGCAACAGAATAACTGGTGAGAATTTAAAAGCAAACTGATTCCCTATGCAGATATATATGTTGTGCTTGAGGGTTTTTTTTGTACAGTGTTATCAGCATGACACTAAATTCCAAATATCTAACACACAGCAGAGGTCTTTATTTCTGCCATGGGGCTAAGGGCATAAACAATAAAACCTTGGCAAATTAGTAATCCAGTACCTACACTTTCCAGGGATCATATGTTGGAAGTGTGTCTCTCTGTATTTATCATTGGAAAAGAAGGGAAGGAATTATTTTTTCATCCTTTGGGATGATTTTCTTCTCAGCCACTCAAAATCATCCCTTTCCTCATGTATTTTGCTAACATAGAGAGCACATTAGCGGTATCTGCTAATGTAACTATACTTTTCTTTCCCTGAGTGCAGAAACTGTTGACCTTGGGTTTTATCTGCTTTTCAGAAATTCCCGCCTCTGAGAAGAATGGGCCACTGTGAGTTATGCTAGGAAAAGAGAAAAATCCAGGACTGAAATGTTCATAAATGGGGTAGTTTGTTACAAAAGTGAAAGAAAAATTAAATCAAACAGAAGTTTAAAAGTGAAGCCTCCCAGGAAGGTCAAAACCTGTACTGCCAGAGAAGAAATATACAGTAGTCAGCAACCCCAGCTTCTCATTCTCAAAAACCTACTCCTGGCTGTATCATGGGCTACTTTAGTATATTCTTATATTCTCAACAACAGTAATCTATACTGAAATGGACAACCTGAGTGAGCTCTTCACTTGTTATGTGGTATTCTTTTCAGCAAAACCACAACTGTGGCATTACAACAACATGTACGAGTCGGAATACCTTCCTAAATACTGAGAACCACACTATACTTCTC
Organism: Psittacus erithacus; assembly: GCA_009867235.2. NCBI lineage: Eukaryota > Metazoa > Chordata > Aves > Psittaciformes > Psittacidae > Psittacus > Psittacus erithacus. Next base: position 8,102 of record WYDI02031373.1, read on the forward strand.
AGAATTAAGGTGCCTGGGTGAGGTAATTGTGCAGTCTCCCTTATGTTTCATGGAGAGAAGAATGCAGCAATAGGGTGTGACTCATGGTCAGGCATGTATCCTGGGTGAGATAAACTGTACCTTAATGTGTCTGCTTCTGCTTATTGACTCTAAAAGTGCTCTAGACAGCTAGCTCAGATGCAGTTTTCTGTGCCACCTTTCTAAAGATGAATGAGAGCCAGCTGTTCCTTAAGGCTGATTTAGATCCATTCTTAAATGCTTGTTGTGAACCTGTGTCTTTGTTTTACCCTCACTGTTGGTGATTAGACCAGTCTATTACAGCAGAATGTGAGTGTTTTGCACACTAACTTTGGAAACAGGCTGAAGTGCCATGTACATTTTTTGTATTTTTGTATCATAGTAGTTTTCTCCTTTCGTCATGGTTTGGATAAAAAAACCCAAACATTATTTTTAGTATTGCAGTTTCCACTTAACACTGTTGTAGTACTCTAAAGACTTCTAAGATTAGCACAGTAAGGATGCTTATACTGAGGATTACTATACCAGGAGTTGCACTGGATGACTGGATATTAATCACTACTAACAGTGATATCTAAGAACCTTCTGAGTTCTTTCATTCCTACAACTCAGCCTGCCGACATCTTTGAATTTAGTAACAATAGATGTTCTGTTGCATTATTCAGATTATTAATGAAAATCTCCAACAGTACTGAGTGGGCTAGTGTGGAGCCTCGTTAACTGCATAGCAGCTCTGTGACTATTACTTTTGCACCTTTTGTAGCTTTTGACTTTGGTTGCCTCATATCTTTAAAAAAATGCAACATAAAATCATATTAGAATCTTTAGAATTCTACTGCCTTCCCGTTATTCACAGGACATATGATTGTGCCAAAGACGCACACTACTTTGATGTGACTTATTCATAAGGAACTTGTTTGTCAGTTATAATTTTTTTTTGTGCTATCTTTGCACTTTCAATATTTTTTATTCTAATACTTCTCTAGGAAGTGACCTTAATAGAAAGTTCCCCAGATTTTTACTTCCACGCTTTTTAAAAATATGGCCTATGTTGGCTTTTTTTGCTAATCACTTACTATTTTACTTTCTCCTGAGGTCTTACAGATAGTAATTTCATTGTATTTCAGCAAGGTTTTTGGTATTTTTACATGAAATTAATCAAACTGGGCAGTTTGAGAATGTTTAATTTAGCTGAACTGTTTCCGCTCTTTTTTATGCTGAACTCCTATGCTATTGATATAATCTCAATTAAAATTGAGTGATTACCATAGTTAATATATTTTTTCCTTATACTTTCTAAACTTTTCTCCTTTCCAAGGCCGTGTGTCAGTAGTTCTCTGTCTTGAGTAAGGGACGAAAGTTAGAACTCTTTTTTCATTAGTATTAATGAAGTTTTTTCTTGTTAGCCTTGATGTCCTCTGTTGATTGCATCATATTTTTATCTTTTTTTTTTTTATTATTATTCTGTATGTTGGTGCTATTCTTTTGTACTTGTTCACAGTGATCTGGCTTGGTTTTTTTACTTATCCTGTGCTTGCTTTTGATTTTGATGTTAATAAGTCACAGAAATCTGCCTTCCTTATGATAGCTGGTTTGTTTTGCCGTTATTCCTTTTTCCCCTTCTAAACAGTGTTCATGCTTACTCTCACCCAGATTGCTTTCCCAGTCAGTTCTTTTTTCCCAATCAGTTTTTCCCTCTTACTAGAAGCAAATCCAAGAGGTTTTGAGATGTTTTTTCCCATTTCCATATTTAACAAACTCAGAACTTCTTGGGCACTTATTGTTCTGATCTATTCCTTTTCCAAATATTTAAGAAATTTCCTATTTCTACCAAGTCCAGTATTTTGCTCACTAGAAGGCTGCTATTGGTTTTCTTCTCTACTCATCACTCAGAAAGTTTCAGAACTTAATAGCTCCAGCTTGAATGCAAGTTTATACAGCCTCAATGTATCTGAAAATGTATTCTCTCTTGCTCCTCTTCATACTTTTCCTGAACTCACTGGGGAAATAAGGATGAAAAGTAACAATGCAAGTTTCTTCCCTCACACAAAAATAATAAACTGCATGAATACAGAAAGGGAAAATTATGGTGTAGCAGCTTGACAGATATGTTCTGAAGATTCTAGGAGATTAAAACTTGAGCAGATGACAGTGCTGTCATTTACAACAGAAGTAAATACCATATTGGATATGTGAATAGGAGCACAGCTCTAAGACACATGAAATAATCTCTTTCAGTCTGAAAAAAGCTGATATGGGTTCTACTGGGGTAATGCACTGTAGTGGTTTAAACTCAGAAGGTAACTCAGAACCACACAGCCGATCACTCTCCCCCCTCTTGCTCCCCACTCTGGGCTGGATGAGGAAGAACGTCTAAAGAATGTAAACCCCAAGGAATGAGATAAGAGCAGTCCAGTAACTAAAGTGCAATACAAAACAAAACTACTACTAATACCACTTATAGTAATGATAAGGGAAATAACACGGGAAGAAAATATAAAACTAAAAGGGGAAAGGGAAACCAACAGTAAACACAAGTGATGCACTATACAATTGCTCACCATATGTTGGCTGATACCCAGCCTGACCCAAGCAGTGATCTTGGCCTTCTGGGTAACTCCCCCCAGTTTATATACTGGCCACGACATGCTGTGGTATGGAATACCCCTTTGGCTAGTTTGGGCCAGGTGTCCTGTCTCTGCTTCCTCCTGGCTTCTTGTGCCCCTCCTTACTGGAAGAGCATGAGAGACTGAAAAGGCCTTGATTGAGGTAAGTATTACTTAGCAACAACTAAAAACATTGGTGTCATCAGCGCTGTTCCCAGGCTGAAAAGACAAAAACACAGCACTGCACCAGCTATTAAGAAGGAGAAAAAACCCAAACTGCTACAGCTGAGCCCAGGCCGTGCACTGATGTTTGAGAAACCTCTATCTCTATTGGAAAAAGTCCAAGGAAGAGATGAGAATCAAAGGTCTGGAAAACATAGTCTACCATGAGGCTGAATAAGCAGGGCTGTTCAATGAAAAAAAAAAACTCAAGAAGATGTTATAACCTTCAAGTATACAAAAGGTGCTGCAAAGAAGGGAATAAGCTCTTTATTGTGTTGGTGTGCGTTTGTGTGTAGCAATGAGCCTGAATTACAATTAGAAAAATTCAGACTAGATTGCAGTGATTTTTCTTTAATGATTAGGACACTGAAGCCATGGAAGAGATTGTCTAGAGAGGCTGTGGAGCTATCTGTCACTGTCTTTACAACCAGTCCAGTCAAATTCTTCTCTGCTTTTTTATGGCAGAGGAATGGACTCACTAAAGTTCTTTTTGGCTCTAGCTTTCTGTTGTTCTAGGAAAGCTAATCTGATTTTTCTGTTGCAAAATCAGGTTGTAGATACTGCAAATAGAAACTGTGAATTGCAGATTGTACTTAGTGCTTTGTGATTTTCAGTCAGAACTGTGCAACCAGCCAGTTGTGCCCCTCTGCATCTCATGTGACACTCCTCTGTCTGGCTGCTGTAAGCAGTGCCAGGTTACCCAATATAGATTTCTGCTGAGGTGACCCATGTATCCCAGAACTGCTAGGAGCTATAGAGGAGATCTGGGAAATAACGGGGAACGGAAGCTGACAAGAGAAGTCCATAAGGCTCGTGAAATGATCATACTTGTGAATCTGACATATTTGCTTTGGTTCTCACAAACCTCTTGCACTAATCATAGCCTTTGCATTTGCAGAGGCTCTAGTTAGCACAAAGGGGAAAGAGCAGTCAGGGCCATGGCTTTGCTTATCTGACCCGATGAGCAGGTCAGCATCTTGTTTTCTTGGAAACATGGTAACAGCATTTTGCCTCATTCCACCTTTGCCAAGGAGTTTTTCCTGAATCTTGGTATCTTAATTTCAAGTTTAGCATAGCATAGACCTGTGGCTCAACATATCTGCATCAAATTTCTTAAAATTCAGGTTATCACGTTAATCAAATTTGATCAAACCTCAATTATTTGGGATTCACTCTGAAATATCTTCTATACTTTTAGTGACTTACATTATTGAGTTAGCAACTAGCTCAACATCAATTAAAAATCTGGTATGCTTTTGTCTGTTTTTCTGATGGCAGAACTCAGGAAGATTAAAACTGAGAAGAAAGAACTGGCATATGGGAGTACTGGCTTGTGTAAACCAGTGAATTGCCATGACAATACAACTATTTTTGTGTTAGTTTGTATGACTTCTGCTCACCTCTTGGAATTCTTTTTAACAGGCTTAAATGGTCTAGAAATCAATTGAATTACTGTCATAATTGTCTGTCAATCATATAAAGTTTCACAGAATTTAGTTTTTTATATTAAACCTCTTTTAAAATAAGGGGAATGTTTTGGTGGATGAGACCTTAGAATTGATAACATTTAGATATTGTCTTAGTGCATTAAATGCATTAAAACATTTAAGTAGAGTTTGGATTGGGTAGAAAAACCAGCTGAGTAAGCAAGTATTAGTTTTAAATACATTCTTGCCATATAATTTTCACTCATTTCAGAGGTGTCTGCTATTATCACAATAATTGCTCACCATACTCTTAAGTATGATGTGATTGCTTACTGTTTAGGCCTTGTCTTTTCTTTTAACTTTTTGGGTCAGACAGAAGAAGAATGCATGGAACAGTGAATAAAAGTATTGATTATGTGCAAGTCACCTGTAGCACTCAAGTTTTTTGAACAGTTATTTAACAATGGTTTAATGGTGGCAAGACATGCCAAGCCTTCTGAAAACTTTCAGTGTGGATAATGGCTGTTTTGCTTGTCATCTTAATTTATGTGTCCTTTATTTACTTTTACAGCGAGAGTGGTGAGGCACTGGCACAGGTTGCCCAAGGAAGCTGTGAATGCTCCATTCCTGGTGGTGTTCAAGGCCAGGTTGGACAGAACCTTGGGTGACATGGTTTAGTGTGAGGTGTCCCTGCCCATGGCAGGGGGGGTTGGAACTAGACGATCCTAAGATCCTTTCCAACTCTAACCATTCTGTGATTCTATGATTAATTTATTTCTCATTGCTGGCGATCATCATAATGCTACTTTGTATCTCTGTTCTGTTGATACACTCTACACTTTTCCATAGCAAAAATATGCATGCTAATTAACAGAACATCTTAGCATCGTGTAGTTTGCAGTCTGAACGTGTCTCTGAAGAAACCTAGGTCTCATACTCTGTTTTGAGGACCAACTCATATTTGTTGTATTTTCTCAGTTCCTCATGAACTCAGTCCAAATTGTGCCATACGGAACGGTGGAACAGAAGTTGTGCAAGAATCTGAATAGCAGAATCTCTAAATCAGAAATCTTTAGAATCTGGGGGGAGAGGGTAATGAGGTCACTATCTTACAGCCAAACAGAAAAAGGACTGAATCATAGTTCAGAAGTATTAATGTTGTGTGGAATGTAGAGCTTCACGTTACATTTGCCTACTTCCCTATACACATATAGTATGTGCCAGGGTTCTGAGTGCACTAATAGGCCTTAATGGCCCTAACCTGCTCTGCCTGGGTCTTTTCCTACACTTTGTGCCCAGGAGCCCCATTTCAGCTCAGTAGAAATCTCAGGGGTTGTTATTCTGTGCTTAAGCCATGCTGTAGATATATCTGTGTAGGATTCTGTTTTTCTGCTATTTCCAAATTTTTGTTTGGATTTCCTAGCTTGACTTCAGACTTGATTTTCTGCCTTTGCTCTGGTCTGGTGACTGCTGGCCTGCTGGTGAAGTGTGGTGCTCTCACTATCTCAGCTCAGCTCAGCTTGTCTGCTGTGGGGCTGTGCCACACAGAGTGAGGACCACTTCTATCCTGTGTTTGCTCTTGGCTCCTGACTGGCTCTTCCTCATGGATCACTTCCCGCCACTCCTCTGTCACCTCCAGGTCCTGCAGAGAGCTGTGGCTTGAGTACAGAGGTAACTTGCAGCCCTTCTGCTATCTTTAATATTTTCTGCACCCAAACTGATCCCTGCTCCTTTAGTTGAGATTGGGTGAGAGTATGGGGATTTATGAGTTGCCTGCAGCTAATCTTTGCTGCCTTCTCAGTGCCCAGACTAATGGATATTAGCTGCCCAGCAGAAATAACTTCCCAGCTTTTAGTGATAGCCCTAGACTGAGCCATTCTCTACATGCAGCTTCTCAGTGTCTTCATGTTCCAGGAGTCTGATGTCTTACTCAGCACTTTAGACAAGGCTTTTGGGCCTATATTCATAAAGCTCTCCCTAAGGCTGTCTTCCTAGAGCCTGTAGCGAGGGAGTCAACTGACTTCTGACAACACAAGTCAGTTCATGGTGCTGGCTGCGGAATCTGAAACTCTGCAATTGTTGGGAACTGCTTATTTCCACCCCATGCATCAGTTTTTAACTTGGGTGCAGGCATCTCTGCTCAGCTTGATAATATCATTGTATATATGAAGGTAATTCTTTGTTTCCCAAAAGCAGTCTGTTCCTTTCTCAGTGGTGGGACATCTGATTTACAGGTTCAGCTGAAAGCAGGAGGATGTTTGTCTTCGCAGCTCTTCACTCATGGTCGATTTTATTCCTAAACCTTTGTGACTCCCGTTCTTAATGTGCGCACTCATGGCATAAAATAAAGTTCTGTGATTGTTTTTCAAATTGCACAGTAGGGGTAAAGTTGTTTATCCATAACTTTAACACCTATTAAATTTTCTCAGATACAGTTAGCTTTAAACACAGCAAATAGATATTTAAGCTATTACTGTGTGATCTTCTTTTTTAGGATTATTCATTAATTTACAAGCTTTTGTTAAATGTCTTTCCATTGCCAAAAATAAAAATTCTCTGGAGTTCATGTCTTTATCTATGGATTCATTTCACCATTCGCTTTCTGTGTTTCTTTGAGCTTCCTAAAACCACATTTGTCTAAATGAGGAAAAGTAAGCTCCTTCTAGTGCCGTACAGAACTTAGAAAGAAGTGACCCAACATGGTAGTGCTTCACCAGCTTTTCTGATGTCCTACATAGTCTTCCTCAGGATTTCAAAGAAATTAATAGCTTAAGGCTGTAAACTCTGATTGGCTTCTCTTGTTTTCTCATGTGATATTTTGCATTTATTTTAGCTCAGCATGAAAACATGAACATCTATTACTTATCCAACTGAGTTTGTAAGGGCCACTGAATGTGACATTACATTGCTCATAAAGCTGATCAGTAATTATGATTCACAACGAAATGTTTAAAATCTAAAAAGACACTGGGTCATCATTTTTTATACCGCAATTCTGTGTAGGTGTAAAATTTATTAATGCTCAGAAAAGAGATTTAGAGAGGGTTTTTATTCCTATGAAAATCAAAGTTAATATTCCTCCACAAGTTCATCCTGTCCCAGTGGACATGTGCATTGGAGGATTCTTCATCATGTGTTTGTACAAAACTGTGTAGTGGGGCATGGTTTTGGGTAATAGATGGAGTACAAAGGTGCAAAGGAATAACATTACTTAAAAATTTGTGATGTATTTTATTAATATTATTGTGTCTAACTTATGCTACTTTTCAGTATTGCAGTCTGGAAAGAGATTTTAAAAATGTTAAGTAGTGCATTCTTGGACTAATGCTGATTGTTGGCAAAATCGGATTTTTTGGTTTGTTTTCTAGCAATTAATTCTTTATTTTTCCTGTAAAACTCTTCTTTTTCTATGTTTTTGTTTCCTAGTGCTGAAGTAATTTTCTACTTCTGGTCCAGGACAGAGGCTGATAACACACAATGATGAGGAAGGAAATTAACTTACGTATATTAAAATTTTACTTAAGTAGTTACATTTCAGCAATCACTGAAAAAATAATGTATTTGAAAGTCATGAGAAAAAACTTTGTTTACAGGAGACAGGACTGGAGCCTGATTTAGCAAGCCAAGCAATGTACTGTATTTTTCTGGTTTGAAAATAGGCCGTAATGACATCTCTTTAAGTCTCAGTAGGCCCCTCACCAATTCATCCTCCTTGCTGCAAGGCAAATATTGCATGCGTGTGATATTTTGTGTTTCTAATCTCAGGCTATAGAACCGGGTTATTATTTTTTTAATAATCTAAAATATTCTGGTTTGGAGATATGGATCATTGCATTTCTATAACAAAGTTGGATTGAGAAAGGTCAAAAAAGCTTTACGTCTTTTCATTTGCTGTGTTATTTTGTTCTTTCACTGGGCAATGCGAAGATAGCAGTGTTCTCTGTAAGAAGGCTGCTGAATATGCCTGTTAATAGCAAAGGATGGAACAGAAGCTTCACATCTGAGTCACAAAATATGTTGTCATTCTGTACCATGAACTTTCTACAAGGAGCTGTTGCTTTCTGTAGAACACTGATTACCTGGTAGGGAGTGCTTTTCCCTTTCTCCATGTTAACAGGAATGGGTAAAGGCTGGTACTTTCCCTCACGGACCCCCCTTGTCTGAGGATCTCCAGAAGGGGTAATTACTTGTAGACTAAAGTATCCCATGCTAGTATCAGAGCACGCTCACTAGGTGAGTACCATGGCCTCCTGCTAGCTTATCTCAGATAGGTCATTCCCTGGCATCTCTTAACTCTCGGAGCCTTACACTGTAAATTCAATGTTCAGTTCCAGTCATTATTTCCTTTCCTCCCAGTATCTTGTCTAACTGTTCCATAAAAGGATAGGAACTTTTGGTAATAGTCTGGCAATTCTTTGAGGCATTGTCATTTCAGTCAGCAATTTTTAAATGCCAATTTGTTGTTGCAGTGGTCTCCCTGGCTTCTCATCCTTCAAGCAATTATCTCCTCCTACCCTCCCTTTCCTGCAGCCTCTTCCTACAGCTGGTTGGTGACAGATTGCTTGTGTATACCAATCTGGATGACTTTTCCAGTCCTACTACACCTAGACAGTATGTTTTTCCTGTAATAGCACATACTGTTGCAATGCACCAATCATAGCTACATAGCTGGTTCATTCTGGAGCTTTTGGCAGCATTTCTTATTGAAGGGTTCCTATCCAGTACAGAAGATCTACTTTTACCTTATAGTAATAATAAAAAAGTAAATGTTTATATAACATATATTAAGATATAAAAATAGATAGAGAATAGCCTTATCTGTGGTTAATATTCAAGCACAACTTCCTCTAAGCTCAAGATCCCTATGAGTAAGAAAACAAGTAAAAGGAACAGGAGGCCTCTGTAAATGAGAGAGGAGCTTCTAGCAAAACTCAAACAGAAGGAAGTTTACAGAATGTGAAAAAGGGACAGGCCAGTTGTGTGGAATATAGGAACAATATGCAGCCATGTAATGAGGGAGGCTAAAGTCCATTTGGAATTAAATGTGGCACGGGATGTCAAGGATTACAAAAAGGGCTTCTTTAAGTACATCAGCAGCAAAAAGAAAGACTTGGGGGAGGAAACATGGGCCTCCTGCTGAATGAGGTGAGTGCCCTGGTGACAAAGGATACAGAGAAAGTGGAGTTACTTTGCTTCAGTCTTTACTGCTAAGGGCAGCCCTCAGGAATCCCAGACCCTGGAGCAAGAGGGTAAGTCTGAAGAAAAGACCTTCCCTTGGTTGAGGATGATCATTTAGGTAAACTTGATACCCACAAATCCATGGGCCTTTATGGGATGTACCCATGAGTGCTGAAGGAGCTGGCAGATACTATTGCTAAGCTACTCTCCATCATCTTTGCAATGTCATAGAGAACAGAAGAGGTGCTTGAGGACTGGAGGAAGGCCAATGTCACTTCAGTCTTCAAACAGGGCAAGAAGGAGGGCCCAGGAAACTATAGGCCAGTCAGCCTCACCTCCATCCCTGGAAGGGTGATGGAACAGGCCCTTCTGGATGCCCTCTCTAAGCATGTGGAGAAAAAGAAAGTTATCAGGAGTAGTCAACAGAGACTCACCAAGGGGAAATCAGGCTTGACAAATCTGATAGCCTTCTGTGATGGAATGACTGGCTGGGTAGACCAGGGTAGAGTAGTGGACGTCTTGTGTACCTTCACTTCAGCAAGGTTTTGCCACTGTCTCCTGTAACATCCTCATAGGTAAGCTCAGGAAGTGTGGATTTGATGAGTGGTCAGTGAGGTGGACTGAGAACTGGCTGAATGGCAGAGCTCAGAGTCAGAGCTCAGAGGGTTGATCTGCACATCTAACTGGAGCCCTGTAGCTAACGATGTTCTCCATGACTCAGTATTGGGTCCAGTCTTTTTCAACTTAGTCATCAGTGACCTGAATAAAGGGACAGTGTACCCTCAGCGAGTTTGCTGATGGTAGAAAACTGAGAGGAGTGGCTGACGCCAGAAGGTTGTGCTGCCATTCAGCAAGACCTGGGCAGAGAGAAACCTAATGAAGTTCTGTGAAGGCAAGTGCAGGGTCCTGCACCTGGGGAGAAATAATCCTATGCGCCAGTAGAGATTAGGCATTGACTTGCTGGGAAGCAGCTCTGAGGGGAAGGACCTGGGAATTCTGATGGACAAGTTGGCCATGAGACAGTAATGTGCCCTTGTGGCCAAGAAGGCCAATAGTATCCTGGGGGTGGGCAGCAGGTCAAAGCAGGCTATTGCCCTCCCTCTGCTCTGCCTTGGTGAGGCTGCATCTGGAGTACTATGTCCAGTTCTGGGCTCCCCAGGTCAAGAAAGATGAGGAACTGCTGAAGAGGGTCCAGCTGGAGGTCTATAAAGATGATGAGGGGACTGGAGCATCTCTCTAATAAGGAAAGTCTGAGAGAGCTGGAGAAGAGACAACTAAGAGAAGATTTTACCAATGCATACAAGTATCTTAAGGGCAGGAGTCAAGAAGATGAGGCAAGACTCTGTAAGTGGATCTCAGTGACAGCATAAGGGGCAACAGGCACAACACAGGAAGTTCCACTTGAATATGTGGAAGAACTTCCTTGCTTTGAGGGTGACAGAGCACTGGGTCATGCTGCCCAGAGAGGTTGTGGTTTTGCAGGTCCGTTTTTTTTCTTTCATTTGACAATTCTGCAGTAAGTAAATTTGGTTTTAATAATTTCAGTTCCAACTTCTTTTCTTTAATTTTCTTTTTTCTTCCTTTTTGGCAAAGGTTATGTTAACCAGTTACTCAAGGAAATAGTCCTTCTGCCTGTGTTAATTTCAGACAACAGTAAACTACAAACAATCTTTAGATTGTTGTCTTTCTTCTCAATTTCATAAAGCCTAGTGCACTTTTTCTTTCAATTCTCTCAGTTCTCTTGTTTCCACTATTAGTCTTTTATGTTTTCTGCCTTCCTTGTGATGCTGTTACACTCCACATTCTGTACTATTTACTTATATCTGTTTGTTTTTTGTTATTTTTTTTGTTATTTGGCTATTATTTGCTTTTGAAGCTTTTAATTAAAGTTCCAATTTTGTGCTGCTTCTAGGACTTTTTTGCCTGGAAGGAGCTATAGTTCATTTACTGTCAGTTTCTTACTGATTCCTCCCTCCCTGCCTCATTTCAGGAGGTTATGTCTCTGAAAAAAAACAAAAGCGTGTGTTTGCATCTATTTATTCACATTATTCAGTCTGGTAGGCATTATTGTCAGCTATTAATTAAATCCTTTTTGTAAGCAGCTCTGCTGGATATATTCGGCGCGATGATGTACTGTCTAATCATGATTCAGAGTTTGATCCTTTAGACTGCTTGCTCTGTTCAGAAGTCTTCAATCATCTTTGTCTTTTAAGTGATAAATTAAATAATTTACAATTGTATGCCATCAGCAAATTTTTCTGCCTTACTGTCTGGGCTTGGTTTTGCTGCATATTATGGCTGTAATCACCAAAAGAGCTAGGTAGGTGATAGATGGGCCCAAGACGCTAGGCCAAATTTCACTTCAGGGGCAGTCATTATTCGTTTTCTATTAGTGTTGTCTTGGTGTGGTTTTTTTGTGTTCTTTGTTTTCTTTTGTTCCTAAGGGTCATAATTGGTTATGCATTGTGGACAGTATCTTGCCCTAGGCTGATTTTAGGTTTGGCTTAAGAGTATTGTGTGTTTTCTGGGCAGAAGGGCTTCTGCTTGACAGTAACTGACAGTCTAAGAGTAAATTCCAGATCCCTTGTAAGAATGACCCTCATTGTGGAAAAGAGGCTGAAGACATGATAGTTTTGAGCGTATGACTTGTCTGATTAACACACATTTAGTTCAACTCTACAAAAATACATTTGGATATGTAAATGAAGGCTGCCTGGAGCCAGCTCTAAGCTGCTTTCTGGATGTTATGCAAGGTTTACTGCAGTGATTACTGAGCGTTTCCACAGAAGGGTTGCAATTACCAGTGCCACCCTTACATTAGATGACACATACACAAATAGAGAAACACTGGAAGAGAAAAATAAACGTCATCTGAACAATACCCACAGATTAAAACTTTAATGAGTAATACATAATGAGAGGAACAGTGAAAATTAGGTGCTAGACCTTTAACCAAAAGGTATTCCAATATCCACTTCATGAATAGAAGACAGCTGTGGAAGGAGACAAATACCTGCAAGTTTGGCATGCAAAAGTAAAATACACCTCACCTGAGAGATATTAGGTTGCTTCTGCTGGGTGCTGGCTCCTCTGTGCAGCCTCCGTGTCATCCTTTTCCTCTGGCAGGAGCAATATGTTTCTGATCAGATTTACAGCTGAAAAATGACAGGCTAGATTGGAGTTGGAGCTGCAGAAAACAACCCATCACCTCAGCTGCACCCATGTGCTTCCCTACAGTTTTTAACCTTAATTGAAGAAGACTAGGAAGGAGGGAAATGGGGGACATAAGGGTGTTGAAAACTATTTCTGCGCAAGGTTAGCTAGATCTTGAGCCTGTCTTCTTGAGGAATATAAAGGTATCAGCTGGTCTATGTATGTTAGCAGCCTTTCAAGGAGGGGCTGGAGAAAAGGCTGAGCTGGAAGCAGGAGGATTCTTTAGCTGAGTAGGCTATGTAGATATTCCGGGTACAAAGGCAATTTCCTTCTGCATAAACACCTTAAATGAGTTTATTGCTCTGTCTCAAGTACTAGATGTGCTTTTGTACAGTGTGTTGAATATGTTTGACTCCTCTTATTGGTTATTATTTGATTTTTTTCCAGATGTATCCCTTAAGATCACTGCTGTACTTTCAGGCTTTATATGTACTTCAGGGAAACAATTATTTTCTTGTGATGCTAGAGAGAGGAAGACAGAGGAAAAAGTGAGTATTGCCAATTTTTTCCCACTGTTTTTTTGTTTGGTTTTGTTTTGCTGGGTTTTTTTGGGTTTTTTTTAGTGTCTTTTTGTTCAAAGCTTTAATTTAACAACAAATAGGCTTTGGCCTGGATGCAGACTTTCCAGATTTTGACAGCACTGAATGCACAAGCATGTGTGTAAGAGAAGGAAAAAGGGAAAAGAGAAGCAAACAGGGGGTGGCTGGAAAGATACTCTGCAGCTGAGAGATATTGGTACAACTGAATAAGCACTAAAGATGTCACCGTTTCCAAAGCTGTCTTTTCTAACTGCGTGCTTGTTCCCTCAGAAGTATAGGGAACATGGGAATTGCAAGATGTGATGGATTCTATTCTGATGTTAATTCCGCATGTAAAATCTACCCTACTTCAAATGTATGGTCTAGCCATTTCATTACTACTTTTTTCACTTTATATATGCACTTTAAATGCGGAGTAGTTCACCTTCTCAAAGATGTAGTTTCTCAGGTCTGCTATCTCTTAGAAGAATGGGGATAAAATTTACATTTAGTTTTGCCTGATAAATTCAATGGGTTCTATGAAGTATAATGAATCTACATAGTAGATACTATCAGTGATTTCTGTGTGCTATTGACTTTTTTTACTGTAAGATTTTGCACATTGTGAGCTGTTATTATCTTAAATGCACTTGTAGCAGTCATTTAGGATATTACAGGTTTTAACACTTCAGCATCACAGAGGAATTGATAATAACTAAGATTAATTCGTGTTATCTAGGACAAAGCATGACTGACAGCAGAATATTGAGTATTTGAACACAATAAACAAAACCTAGGTCACTTTTAAAAAAAAAAAATAAAATATGTTTTTCTAGCTCTTAAAGAAAAATCAGTTAACCCCCCTCATTAGGTACTTCAGACAAGTTATGACAAGGTAGAATTAAATACCATGGAGCTTGCTAATACTTTTTACATCTTAATGTGAGTTTTCAAAATGTGTTGGTGTGTTTTTGGGGGGGGGGGGGGGGGGGGTTTTTTGTGAAATTTTTTTTTTTTTTTTCCCAAGTTTTCCTCCAAAAACTTGGGAAGCGAGAATCAAAGGCGTAAACCCCCCCCCCGCTTTCCACTATTTTTTGGTCGAATT
>WYDI02031375.1:0-14436 GCA_009867235.2 Psittacus erithacus
GAAAGTTGGGGCTGTTGAGCCTGGAGAAGAGAAGCTGCGTGGAGACCTCATAGCAGCCTTCCAGTATCTGAAGGGGGCTACAAGGATGCTGGAGAAGGACTCTTCATTAGGGACTGGAGTGATAGGGCAAGGAGTGATGGGTTCAAACTGAAACAGGGGAAGTTAAGGTTAAATATAAGGAAGCAACCTGCTCTAGTGAGAGGTGTCCCTGCTCATGGCAGGGGGGTTGGAACTGGATGATCTTAGGGTCCTTTCCAACCCAAACCAGCCTGTGATTCTGTGATTAACCTAAGCAAAGGTTTTGTGCATGCAAACAGGAAAGGTCTCCAGGACACAGATTAATCAGTCACCTGAGAGCTGTCCTCAGGAAAACGCTGCTCCAAAGGCACTTCTCTCCTGTGCTATCCACTCTGTATGCAGCAACAGGGACATACAAAAATCCTCTGCTACGTACGCATTTACTTACATGCCTGGAAATAGAGCCCACAGAAGGATGCTCTTACAAGGGCTAAAAGAAGTAGATGCACATCCAGTCATTAAATTTAGGTTTTCTCCGCATTGTGGATGTGAGAATGAAATAGCTTTGCAACAAAAGCTGCTGTGTATGCACAAAACCACATACCTGACATGTAGCTCAGCACCAATGCAGCTCCTTGGCAAAATCAGTCCTGGAAGAGAAAAGAAATTAATGGGGCTATAACTTGAATGGAAGGTGGCTGTGAATGCCTGCTGGTGTCACATACCGGCTTCTCACATCCACCACTTCCAATTTTGGCAGCAGATTTGGGTCTGATGTCTCATAGAAATGATTGCAGTGGTGCTTGTTGAAGTGAGCTCAGAGCACAGCAGCACTTGCTAGGCTGCTCCAGCCCACTCCTCACTGACACCTCAGCTGATAAATCACACAGCCCCACAGCTGGATGCTCCTCACCAAGCACAGAACTGCAGTCAGGGGAGGGTTGAAACCACCCTGGGAGTCTTTAAAGCTGATTCCTTATGTTGGGGATTGATGCTGTGAGCCTGCATCTTGATTAAGACAACTTAATTAATGTCCCCCAGCTGAAGGAAATTTGAGGGCTGGAGACACAGCTGATGAGAGTCACAGTGACTGCTTTGAGATGTGAAATGCTGCATGAAGCATCCTCTCCTCAGAGTTGCAGAGCAGACAGGGTAGTTCTGAGCCACAGGTAATGCATTAGGTACAAATTTACATTCACAGGTGATCGTTTGGCCTCTATTTCTTGGAGCAGGAATCATGGTGCAGAGAAAGCACTGTGTGTATGCTCCCATTTCAACAAATGCTTTGGGTTTGGGCAAATGCAATCCCAGCTATAACTGCAGGGGTATCAGGACCACGCAAGCTGCCATTCCCCACTCCTCCCTGCCAGGGAAAGGCTCAGAGCAGCAGCTCACCCTGCACAGTATGGTTTACAGATATGTCCCTAGCTGCATTCAGGATACCCTTCCACAAAGGGTAATACTTAACTAATACTTAACATAGTGAAGGCGTTCAGGCTTAAAACCAGCATAAACAGCCACCTGAAGAGTGATGGCACACACTTACTGCAGCTCCTGCAAGAGGCTGCTTTCCACCCCGGTGACTGTGAGCTGTGGGGGACACAGAGACCCTCTGAGCCTTATGAGGGCAAAGCAGAGCTCCTGCCACCAGGCCACACAGCTTAACACAGCTGCTGCACAGAGGAGGGAAAAGCCTTGCAGGCAGTGGGACACAGAGAAGTTAACAAAGTGATGCTCATTTCGGTTTGCTCAGTACGTCACATCACCTGCCCCTGCAGTTATGCCGGCAATGCCTCTAACCAAACCCAGAGCTTGTTAAATAGTAAAAAGCTGTTAAATGCCTTTTGTGCCACCTGCAGAGCTCTGCTGCGAGCCTCATCCCAGCGAGGTGGAGTTTTCTTTCTGCTGCTGAGAAAAGTGATGTGAGTTTTAAAGGGGCCTGAACAAGGCATGGGAGGAGCGCTGAGCATCACCGATGTGCCACGGAAGCTTCGATCCCAGGCCCCTACATGCCGCGAACCACGGCCCTGCTGCCCCTCCGCTGCCTGCACCGCCGCGCTCTGCTCCGCGTCTCCGGCGCCGGTCCGACAGCCTCCGGCGTGGGGCGGCCGCGCTCCTGCCGGGAGAGCAGAGCCACCTTCAGGCTCGGTGCCTCTCAGCAAGCCCAGCAGAGCCGCCGCAGGCTCCTTGTGCTTCGCTTCGTCTCTAACCGGGTGCCTAAAGGGCCTGGGGCAGTCACCTGCAACCTCATGGAGATACTGCAGCTGGAAAGAAGAAAACCTGCCATAAATCCAAAGAAGTCCCGAACGAAGAGTCAGGCTACTGTAAAGAGCTGGTTCCCAGACGTGGCTCTGGAGCATGAGGCATGCTAAAAATAAAGCTGTGGCTAGGAAAAAGCAGCAAATTCCCTCCACATTCCTAGAAGCTTCTCACATTCACATCTCCGTCTTGGGATTCCTGCAAGGGCCAAAGCACTTCCCTAAATACCAAGCCATTTGGAGATGAAGCAAACATCCTCACTCAGCAGATGTGTTTGGAAAATGTTCCACAATGGTAAAACAATAGATAGGAACAAAAACACCCCAACAACCAGGCATTAGAGTAGCTGCAAAAATAACCTGAACCTGTCCACAGTGTGAAAGGCCAAGATGCAACTGGTTTTATGCATCATTCAGCACCTCCCTTGTAGAGAACTCAAGCATTTGTGCATCTGGATTTCACCTGCCCCCAAATGAGGCCATGGGGTGATGTTTTAGCCTGAGCTGGCTGCAGCTGGTGATGATGTGTTTGGATGTTGCCGCCCTCAGAAGTACTTCAGGGGTGTGTGAGCATGTGCATGCTGTTAAAAAAGATGACTAATGACTTAACAGCTAAACTTGCCTCATTCTGCTGCCCAAAGAGACAGCGTTACTCGCCAGCACAGAGGGGTATTTATTCACAGTTAAATAAAACCCACACAGTTTGAGGACAAGTGGCTTCTCATGTAGCGAAAGGGCTCTTACAGCACTTGACAAGACAAGAGGTGCCCTGTGTCTGTCTGCAGTGGGCAGGCACCGAGTTTCAGAGCTGGGCATTGCCTCTAAAGAGTGTTGACAGCCTTGAGCAAGAGGGATGTTGGGGTTTTTTTTATGTGCAAAATTCAGCCCTCCCAGCCAGCATAAGAGATTTCCTTCCCATCTCCAGTCCAACAGCAAAACCAGACTGTGCCAAGGGAGAGGCTTCCCTGGCAGAGGGAGGCAATAACTAGGTCAGACATCCCTAGTTAATGTTCATGCTCTGAGCAAAAACCAAACTCTGTCATCCTTAACATTAATTACAAATAGCCTGGTGATAAAAGCAGCCTGTATCCTCACCCCCAGCCATATTCCTCTGCTACAAACAGCACCATGGTGGTGGCTTCTTTCCTTCTCAAAAGGAGTGTTCAACTGAGGTTTTAGGGTTAATTATGCAAGGCAGAAACAAAGAGCACATTGGGGTGGACCCGTTCAGCCCAGCACCAGCCATCTCGTGGTCACTGGTGAGACTGGATTTTGCTGACACAGGTACTTACCACCCCCCCAGCAGTGGGAGGAGGCTGTGGTGCTGCACCCGTCTGATTGCTCAGATCAGTGTCTCCTATTTTGGATTTATTGCTTCCAAAACCACAACCAGCACATGCTGTCACCTGCATGCCATAGGAGAGGGCATGGCAGGCAGCAGCAGAGAGCTTGTGGAGAGCTGTAGGACCTAATGCCAGAGTTACAGGTAGGACAGAAACAGGCAATGCTCACACACAGTCTAACATCCCCCTTTCTCCTAAAGGAAACACATGCTTCCCTGTTGGCAAAGGCAAGAGACCTTCAGGGAGCAAGGAGTGAAAACCTAGCCACCAACCACAGCAGCCGCAGCCCTTCCAAGCCTGGTACCTCCGCATGGACAAGATGTTTCCCAGTAGGAAAAGGGCAGACTTGCATTAGCTTAACCCCAGGGAGCACTTAGCCTGGAGCTTCCACGGCTGGAAAATTAGTCCTGAAAAGGGCCAGGGCCAGAGCTGCTGAAATGAGTCACAGGCTCAGCCCGTCCGTGTGAAAAGACCTGCAAAGGCCTTTGCCAAACTGCCAGAAGTCTGGCAAAGACAAAGTCTCATCTCCCTGCACCTGGACGAGCTGTTGCTCCCACAGCTGAGCTGCCAACAGAGCGCTCATCTGCTTCCCATAAGCCTTCTCCCCACTCCCTTCTTCCTTCACCCAGAACGGTTTGTTACACAGTACATTCCCCACACACAGGACTTGCAAATGGTGTAGTTATTTGTAATTTATACAGCCAAAATTGCATGTAATACCTTGTGGAAAATGGTGGAAATCAATGGAACTCCTGTAACGGAGTCCATTGAAGCCAGGGCAGTTTCATGATGGTGCTCATCAAACCTTACTTTTCAATCAACTTGTTATTCTGCCACCCTTAAGTTGTGGATTTCATTTTAAACGAGAATCTGTCATACAGGTTTGGTTAGTTACAATTCTGCTTTACTGTAGCTGCTCTGTGGAACATACGAACTGCTCCACCAGGAGCCCAGCAGCCGCCCAGCGCCGCTCGGAGCCTGTGCCAGCGCTGGGATTTTCACACTATTTTAAGCATTTCTAAGTTGTTTCAAGCCTTAAACGATGAAACCACGGAGCAGTGAGAGTGCATTGAGCTCAGGATCCTGCTGCTCGGCTGGTGGGAACGCGCTAGCGCAAACATCCAAATGTAAGCCCCAGCTGGAGGCATTTCCTTCGCTGCCGCCACCAGGCATTAACCGGGTGTGAACCAGAACCGCTGGATGTGCGTGAGGGCGAAACCCAGGAGGTGCTGCCCTAGAAGGAAAGGAATTAGCTGCAGCCAGTGTGCTGTTACAGTGAGGGAACACAGGCCTGCTTCCAGAGCAGCGTCAGGGCTGGAGGTGACGAGAGAGGACTTAAAAGGCCCAACTGCGCGTTTTGCTGAAACAGTTTAGAGGCTTAGGGAGATTTTATTAAGCCTAAATCATTACACAAAACTTGTTGGAGCAGCTTCACTCCATCACCCTCCCAAGGGCCGGGTTTTGGGGACAGGAGTGGTACGTATTGCCCAGGGTTGCGCATCTGCAACCCCTCCCTCTGCACCTCCAGCCTGTTTAAACACAGCACATCAGGCTAGCAAGTACTGTTACTGGCACTGCTGGACAAGCGATTCATTTCCATACGATAGAAACAGCACATGGGCATCAAAGGGCATTTATTCAGTCCTGGGTGGACCGGCTCAGCCCACCCCAGGCTCGGATGCAGCCCGGCTCTGCAGTCACCGTTGCTGAGGCTGTTGCAAGCTCTGAGCTGATGCTGACGGGCCTGAGGAGCCCCGGGCTGTGCGTGCTGCTGCAGCCAGGCTGCAGAATGCAGCCCTGCAGGCACCAGCCTTTGCAGGCTCCCCCTGCCCCAGTCGCTGGGAGACGTGGTGCTCCCAGGACACACACCCGCAGCGCTGCAGGCAGACAAACAACACCCAACACCCTGCTTAAAACCTAGGGACTGGAAAATAACGTCTGAAAACAGAAGGCACGTTTTCCAGCAGTTTACCCCCGGGCTATCCATAGCCAGGGAAGAGGGAAAGCAGGCTCCAGAGCTGGAGAGAGGATTTCTTTGGTGCTGTTTTAAAATAAGATGCTCTCAGTTTCCCAGGGACTTCTAAAGGACAGTATTGTGCTTTAGTTTTCATAGTCTCAGAATGGTACATTTATAAGCCTATACCTGGTTAAAAACTGACAGCTCCAGAGGATCACCATGTCTCTGGAGACAGGGAATATAAAGCTGACAAGCATGTTTTGAGAGCCTGAGAAGGATACTCCTTGGAGTAAAGTACTATTGTTGTATGTGCGGGAGTAGGAGCGGGCAGGACAGCACTCTGGTATTTCTGCAGGGAACACAGGCACTTGGATAACATCATGAATGGTGCTGTAAATTAGAGCTGTATTTCAAATAAACATGTCAGTGACAAGAGCTGTTTCAACACATCTTGTTTGGGGGCTGCTGAAAGAGCTGTTCAATCTCTCTCAAAGTGCTGGAATTTCTTTGCTCCAGCAACACTTCCTGCCAGCAGGAGCTGCAGTGGCTGGGCAGGAGGCTCTCAAGTGTGACATTGCTTTTAGGATCTTGTTGACACCCTCTGATTTGGAAAAAGCTGTTCTAAATCCTACAAACTAGTTACTAAAGTGATGAGAAACCAGCAATGTGTTAAGCAAATATTGCCCGGAGTGACCAGAAGCCTTGTTATGCCATCAAATCACATCGTAACGTTTCTTCTGTTAAACTGCATGTCCCAGACATGAGAGTCAACAAAGAACAAAGCTCAGCTTCACCTTCAGCACCACATCTGCTCAGGAACAGTGATTTCTGTGCCAGTGTTTCACCCTCCAAGGAGCAAAGGCTCATGAGTCCTCCAGAGCTGCCCCTCTGGTTTGTACTCATGTCATGTGGAGCATGCTGACAGCAGGACCATGAGCAGCTCCACCCACCACATTTGCTTACATTTCCTGCAGCCGCAGCAGCAAGAAGCAGCCGCAGCAGCAGCAGCAAGAAGCAGCAGCAGCAGCCTGGTCAAGAGGTGTTAAATGCATTTCTTCAAGTCACTTCAGGTTTCAGATGTTGCTCATCAACTGGATCATTAGTGCCCACGTGCTGATGGTGAGTGTTGCTGCTCTCCCTGTGATTAGAGGTTCTCTGGGGCCAGCACAGCACCCCGGTGCCCTCCCCTGTGGTGGGTGCACATCCCAGTGATGCCCAAGCCCCGCTGCCTGTGGGAATGCTCCCAGATGGAGCAGGTGTACCAGAGAACCATTTAGGCTGGTTAAAACGAAGCTCAACAAAACTTAGGAAATACATTTGAAAATGGCCTTAGTTCTAAGCTGTGTTCCCTAGAGTACAGAGAAATGGACACATTATAGTCCTGAGGGGTCTGTGCAGTGTGGGGAGCTGGCTGACTGGCTGCACCCTGCGGTGGTGATGAACAGCTCCTTCAGCTGGGGTCACCAGTGGGGTCCCCAGGGATCAGTACGGGGCCCAGCGCTGGTCAATGTCTTCATAAGGATCTGGGTGATGGGATCAAATGTACTCTGATGAAGTTTGCCCATGGAACAAACCTGAGTGGGGGAGTGAGCACTTCAGAATGGAGAGCTACCCTGCAGGATGACCTGGACCGGCTGGAAGAGTGGGCTGACAAGAACTGTATGAAGTTCAGCAAGGACAAGTGTTAGGTCTTGCACATGGGAAAACACAATCCAGGAGGGCAGCACAGGCTTGAATCTGCTGTCTGGGAGCAGCTCTGTGGAAAGGGACTCGGCCATCCTGCAGGGACACAGGCTCAAGGTGAGAGAACAGTGTGCAATTGCAGCCAACAGGATGCTGGGTTACATCAACAAGAGCAGCACCAGCAGAGATCAAGATGTCATTGTCCCACTTGGCACTTGCTAGGCCACACCTGGCATATAGGGCTCGGTTTTGGTCCCTGCTATACAGAAAAGATGTCCAAATCTCTGCTGGTATCAAAGCAAGTCAGGAGATTGCATTCATGTATGTGAGAACATGCTGCTGCATCACATCCACTGCCATGGCAGCAGCACGTCACGGTCTGAGTTAAGATCCATCTCTAATAGCAAAAAGTTAGAAAAAAATCTTTTTTGAGAGTGAAGATTCAGAAATATTTTTTCCCCCACCCAAACTCCTAACAATTCTGGAAAACTGGGAAATACACACTGAGAATACAGCGGAAACTCAGTAGAAGGGACTTCACTTCCAGATTTCACAAGAGCTGAACAAGTTAAAGGAAAACATAGAATAATAGAATCACTTAGGTTGGAAAAGACCTATAAGATCACCCAGTCCAACCATTCTCCCAGCACTGCCAAGGCCACTACTAACCCATGTCCCAAAGGGTCACATTATGTGATACACAAGGAGTAAGCAGCTAGTGTCACTGTCATGGGCTACAGGCAAGGGGGGGACTCCCACTCCTGATCAGTTGAATCCAGCTGCAGGAGGGGAAGTCTCCACGCTGAGGCAGCGCCTCTCGAGCCATGGGTGGAAAATGAGCCATTATTTCTGCATCAAGGTTGATCTGGGGTGTGTTGGTTGATGCAGAGGAAATAAAATCAGAGCTGCAGGGCAGCCACAGCTAGCAAACTGTCACCAAACAGCTTCAAATGAATACTACAGTAATTGCCCAGGCTGGAACGTGCTGTGGAGTGTTTTGTAGCCGTATCTGTGCGCTAAGGAAGCCTTCTGCATAGCGCAGTGCTTGCCCATAGCTCCTCTTTGACTCCGGCAGTGGAGCTGTTTGCATTGGCGATGCTCTGCCCTCTTCCCTGAGCATAGGCCCAGTATGAGCGAGAAGAGCAGCTGAAAGCAGAGAACTTGAAAGCACACCTTTTATGAGACCCCAGAGGTCCCGTTCTCGCTCCATCAGAGCACAGGGTGGCAGCATTTGATGTGAAAGGTGCTTGTAAAACCTACAGTAATTCCTGGTGGAAGCAGGAATTGACATTTTAAAACTGGCCCATAGCAGAATTTAATGTCTGTTTGACAGAGGGTTCTTTCACTCCATCCGTCTCTATGTTGACAGTTTTCCTGTGGTAGCAGAATCAAACCCCAATCCTCAAAGGACATGAGAACTACAGGACTGAAGTGTTTTTATTCACTGTCTTGTGTACATCTCAGTTTGAGCTGGCAAATAAATACCCATAAAATGCCAGAGAGAGCTGGGGTGTTAACTCAGAGATAGTAATGGATTAACTGACAAGAGCTGAAAGAGCTACAGCCTGCACTGCCAGCTCCATCCACATCTTGTGCAAATGAGGGCTAGAGAGGCTGGAAGGCTTCTGAACTCAGCCAGGTAAAAGTTTATATGCAAAAGGTCTCATGCTATTTAAATTCTTCACCTTCCCCAGCAGATCAGAAACTGATGCTAAGCCTCAGCCCAGTGCAGGATCTCTGGCCATTCATGAGAGAATGGACCTGAGAGGGCAGGCGGGTAATGTCAAGCAGACTGGTTTCCTGAGGATGGTGAATAGTGGCTCTCCTAAATCCTGTCTGTCATTAAATACTCCAAACTGACAGATTAATCAATTGCAAATTTAAAATAAATACAATGAATGGCCAGAAAATAGACCAGGTTATTGGATGCTAAGCACTAGCAATTCCTCTGATACCAACTTAGAAAGGACAGAGCCTTAGTGACCATCTACTATTGGTGGATAAGTTGACCATGAGCTGGCAGTGTGCCCTTGAGCCAGGAGGGACAAGAGTGTCCTGGGCTCCATGGGGAGCAGTGTGGCAGCAGGTCAAGGGAGGCGATTCCTCTCCCTCTACTCAACCCTGGGGAAGTCACATCTAGGGCACTGTGTCCAGGGCTCGGCTCCTCAGCACAAGAGTGTCAAAGAGCTACTGGAGAGGGGCAGTGGAGGCCATGAGGATGATCAAGGGTCTGGAACATCTCATGTGGAGAGACTGCAGGAGCTGGGCCTGCTCAATCTGGAGAGGGGCAGATTGAGAGGGGATCCCATCAATGGGATCAGTATTTTCAAAGGTGGGTGCCAGGAGGATGGTGCCAGGCTCTTTTCTTTGATGCCCAGCACCAACATGAAGAGCAATGGCCACGAACTAAAATCACAAGTTTCACCTCAACATGAACAAGAACTTCTTTACATTGTGGGTGTCAGAGCCCTGGCACAGGCTGCCCAGGGGGGTTGTGGAGTTTCCCTCTCGGGAGACATCTCAAACCCATCTGGACACATCCCTGTGTGCCCTGCTCTGGGTGGCCCTGCCCTGGCAGGGGTTGCCCTGGGTGATCTCCAGAGGGCTCTTCCATCTCCAGCCCTTCTGTTATTCTCGTGACTTAATTTTTTTTCCTTGGGTTGTGGCTTTCCCTCCCTTGTCCTTTCCAGTCAGAACTCATGGGGTGCTTGTGCACACCATTAGCTCAGCAACGTGCCTTTCTATGAAAGGCAAATCCTTTACCAGAGAGTCCCTGCTTAACCAAGGGACAAATGAGTAACAGCAACATTCTCAGTAGAAAGTAGGAACAGAGCATCCATGAGGAGATTGGTGCTGTCAGCCCCAGCCTAGAGCTGGCTCCAGAACAGCAACTCACATTCCCCATGCCCTGCGTGCAGGTCTCCAATGGTGACCTGAAAAGTCTTCCTTCAGCAGCAATGCCCTTTCCTCCCAGTTTTAAATGACTGATGCAAGCCCTTGTACATCCTACACATTTCCTGGGCAGCTGCATTGTTGACTACCCAATGATGTCAGTAACTTTCCACAGACAGCAAACAGCCTGGGATATAAAAAGTGCACAAATAGATGACATCAGGGACAACTCGATAATTTGCATTTCTGGACGCATCTGAGCTGTGAAAGACTCACAACGTTCCATAGCCTCAGTACAGCCCCCTCAGAACACCGTGTATGACTTACAGCCTGCGGCCTCATCTCCCGGCTAATAACCAGGCATAAACCTGTAGATCTTGGTTGAGATTTTAAATCAGATTCATCCCTTGGAGAGTGTTCCTTAAGTGAAATGTAGCTCCATGAAAACGAAACACACAACTGAGCAAAGCCTCTCACCTTCCCCTAGAAAATGTTACACTTTTCCAGTGTATCAGCACTGAGATGCTGAAACAAAATGTTCTTTCTAATAAGAAAAGTTTCAGACAGGCAGGTGACAGGACTGCCGGGGACTGTGCTGGGAAGAGGCCTGTCTACCCACCCTGAGAAGGCAGAATGGCTCCTGGCGTCCTAAGCTGGCTGCAAGGGACACACGGCCTCTGGCAGGACCTTGCTGGGGAATTCAAATGAAGTGATAAGCTATAATAAAGTAATCACAACAGACATGTGCTAAGGGCCTATAAACTGAAAACAGTCAAATACTGCAGATGACATCAGATCCGGAGTTAACAGCTAGCACTGGGGGTGGCTGAGCACATCTGATGCCATGGAACCAGGCAAGGCTCTGTCTGAGGGAAAGGATGGAGCCGAGCACTGACAGGTCATGACCACCAAGGAAGGTTCCCAACGACAGGAGAAACACAAATGCCATGCTCATCCTCAGGAAGGTGAATGTAGGACTCTATGGGCTGGTCAGCCTCACCCCAGTGCCCAGGCAGGCTATGGAGCAAGTCCTACTGAGAAACACATCCAGGCACACAGAGCAGCATAGCTTTACCAAGGGCAAATCCTGCCTGATAGACCTGGCACCTCTGTGATAACTGGCTAATGGAGGAGCAGCAGATGTTGTTTATCCTGACCTTAAGCAAGGCCTTTGTCTCTCAGTTAACTGTGAGATGATATCAAATTGGTGACAAAGGGTGAATAGGTGGGTAAGAGCACAGATTGGAAATCACCTGAACAACCGAACTGAGAGGGCTGTGACAAGCATCACAGAAACAACTCAAGATTCAATTTCCAAGTATTTTCCTACGTGCTTACTCTGCTTTAGTATCACACAGGCTGCAGGCCCTTTACCTTTCAGGACTTGCGGGGTCTGGAGTTTGGCTAACAATCTTCACAGTCTTCCCCCTCAGCTGATGGAATGTATTTCATCAACTGCTTGAAATACACTGTCATTTTGGATCTCTTTTCCTAGTTTTCATTAAGCAAAACTCTGCTAAACACTTCCCCTCATCATTGCCCAGTGTGTAAGCTGCTTTAGGGAAAAATAAAAGAGATATGTAAATCTCCCTTATAATTACCTAAACAGTGCACAATGCTTCAACAAGCCCTGGCCAAAGGGTTCTCTCAGTCAGCACTGCTCAGCCAGGATCTAAAGGGCTGAGAGGATAAAGTGTGCACACCAGAAAGAAATCTGCCAAATTGCTCAACTCAAGCATGTTCCTGAAACCTTAAACACCTCCAGTGCACACACTTCTTTCCTACGTGCAAGGTGTACGACCTTCCCTGGGATGGCACTTTCAGGAACTGGAGTTTTGTTGTGCCCTTGGGAATTCTTACCTACAGGAAGTTGCTGTTGCTTCTTCCGTAAGTGCTTATGATCCTGCTGTAACAGAGCTCCTCTCACCACTTCCCTTTGTGCATCCAGCTTCCAGCCCCATACCAGCAGCTTGGGCCAACCGGAGGGTTACTGCAGGCTCCTGAAGGCAATTTGCCCCTGTAAGGTTATGAGGAGCCACTGCTGCCAAGTAACTCTCAACTACATACTTACAGGTTGCATAGAAGATCTCCCCCATGCTGTGTGAGGACACAGAGCAGTGACCTCCTGAGTCCCCAGCAGTGGTGCTCGCTCTGCTAGTCCAGACTGGGCACAGCAGCAGGCAGGCCACTACCTCACACATGCTGTGCACAAGGAGAGCACTCCTGCTCCTGCGTGCTGCAGCCTGCAATGGCAGAAGGTAGACATACTTACTGAATACCTCTTGATGGACAGAAATGCCTTTAGAGCAGAGGGGTCACTCTGGGACAAAAGCCAAACTTAATTTTTAATCTATAGTTCTAGAAAGAGGGAGGCGACAAGGATTATTGAATTAGAGGTTTGCATTTCTGAGCCCAATACCAATTCAAATATAGCTGCCTCAATAGTCTTTAACAGGAAGAGAAGTCACTTCTTTCATAAAAACTCCTCTTAAAAATCAGATCCACAGATAAGACAGAACTCAGTGAAGCTCACACAGCTTACCCTGTCCCTGGAGCTTGCGCACAGGCTGCGCCAGGAAGCAGCAAGGACCCAGCTGAAATGCAAACCAGCTACACACCATAAACTGGTAAAGAAACTTGTATTTCTTACAAGCTCATTTCCCTGGGTAAAAAGAATCACTCTGGTGCAGAGCTCTTCTTTACAGCACAGAATGGAACTTCCAGGGGTTTATTTGTAGCTGCTTAAAGAAAATACCTGTAGTTTGGATGGCTAAAGTATCTGTAGAGTGAACCCTGAAGAACAGCCTCAGACACAGCAAGCATATCACACAAGCTGCACTGCCAGCATGCTGCCATGGCACAGACTTCACTCCTGACAACTTCTTGCCCTTTAGGTATCCAGTCAGAACTACTTCAGGAATATGTAATTCGGTTTTAACAAGACATAAGCAAAGAACAATTCCAACAAGTACAAGAATACTTGCAGCTCAGCTATAACATGCAGCTTATACACGAAGTACTTTATTCAATAGGAAAACATCACTCTGCCACCTGTGTGCACAAACTGGCACTTCTTTCGAGGTAACTTGAAGGTAAAAGCTTATGGCATGCTTTCTTCTTCAATACTGCAATGCTCGTGTTCCTTGGGACATCAAATGTTTCTAATAACAGGGCTTCAATCTAAGAACTGTGAAATACAGGCTTTTACTAAAGGAGAGGAAGAAAAGAGCACGAAAACCATACCAGTTATGTTTCCTTAGTGTAAGATGTTATGGAATAACTCCCAGTATCAAGTATCACAGCAATTATCATGCTAAAGGAAAACCACACTCAGAAATCCCTGCCCTGCACCCCAGGAATGTAGGCAAACAATGAACAATCTCAAATTATTTATTAGGAAAAGACAAAAGTACTTTTCAACATTCACACAGAACAAATGGTAATAAACCCAGAAAAAGAAACTGTAAAAAGTAGGCCCATCACAGAGGAGTTGGGTTATCACAAAGTAAATGAAATCCAAACTTCATCCATGCAAAGAAGCAGTAAAGAATTATTTACAGTTTTGATGGGATGAATTACAGCATTAGCCATATTTGGGCCCCAATCAAATTCCTCAGTGACATTATTAAAGGGATCTAATCTGTACATTCAGTAATGCGACTCTAGAAAAGAAAATAATTTAAACCATTTACAAGAGCTGTATTAGAGATGGCAGAAAGGGATCATTTACAACAGCTGTATTAACAGGTGACACAATGGTACTGAGCAGGAATTTATGAATACGAATTTCTAGCACAGTATTTGTATATCACATCTTCAGTGTCTGAACAGTAAACAAGAAAGTGGAGACATAAAATGAGTGCAATGTAACAGAATAAGGCAACTTAAGCAAATGGCTCTTTGGAGGACTTTATCCTACCAGGGTTTCCAATTTCTAAACTTACCTGTTTTATTTTGCTAACTCACTAAAGTATTTGAAGATATCAGCTGAAGATGACAAGGCCTGCAGATGAGACAGCAGATTGAAAATTAAATACTCCTTTGTTTAATGCCAAAACTCAGGAATGTAAAAAAGTGCAGATTATCAAAGCCCTCTAAATCCTATCACACCAACACACTAATTTTCATAGAATCAACCAGGTTGCAAAAGACCTTTAAGCTCCTCCAGTCCAACCCTTACCCCAGCACTGCCAAGGCCACCACTAACTCATGGCACTGAGGCCTCATCTCCACGGGGTGTGAACACTTGCAGGGCCGGTGACTGCAGCCCTGCCCTGGGCAGCCT